>ARYC01002520.1:0-16444 GCA_000711775.1 Oxytricha trifallax
ATAAAATAATTAAAGAGTAAAGGTTGAGAAATAATTTAATATATGCTTTACAGTAAGAATCTGATTTATAGATTGATGAATTTTGTTAATATATCTTAAATTTATTTGATTTTGAATTTTCAATTAAAACATATTTATTTATAATTAGCGGTTATTTAATTGTAAAAAATCAAAATAATGCACATTAATAAAAACCTGAATTTGTTGACATTTATTATTGCTATTAATTTATGGAATCAAATTATATATAATTCAAACTATACTATCAACAGCAATAATACATTATTTAAGTGCATAGAATTAAATTTTAATAATCTCATTAATGATAATTTAGAATATAAAGTACCTCAAATATTGATAATTGATTTCATAGAATAACTGTAATAATATCAGATATTGAAAAGAGGAATATATCTAATAATTTCATTCAATTAAACTTTAATTTATGTTCCCTAATTTATTGTATATATTTTATAATAAGATTATATTTATATAATAATAATTTATTTATAACCCTAATCATAATTTTTTACTAACAGTAACTTTTATTTAATTTTTATAAAAAAATTAATTAATTAAATAACTTAAAATAAAATAAAACAGTATTGAGTTTATGAAATTGAGCACTAAAACCCTAAAATTCCAGAAAAAATTATAAATAAAATTATTCTATTAACAATGAAGATAATTTTAATTATTTGCAGCTTTTGTAAATAAATGCTAATAATTTTCTACAATTCTTTAATCAAGTATATCGATTGGTATTTTAAATATATAAAAATATAAAGCAAATATAAAATAAGATAATTATTAAAACGATTAATCATTAAGAAAATTAAAAAGATTACTTTAAGGGGTTTTGGGGTTTGACTGTGAGTTAAAATATCTCTACATAACTTAGCAAAAAGACATCACCACTTCAATTTTATAGTAAGGTCTAATGATTATATTAAGTAAAGATAAGGGTTTCAACATTTATTTATAGGGAAAGACTTTGGAAAAAAATTGCTTAAACGTTTCAAAAGCTTCGACAAAAATTAATTAAATTTATTAAACATGTAAATGAAAATTATAATATATTTGTAGACATGTATGGCTAACCCTTTTAATTTACCTTTAAAGGAGAAAAGTAATATATTGAAGCAATTTTAAACCAACGATAGAAAGTTCAAAACTAAATTTCAATAATTGTAACTTTAAATTTTATAATTTGGAGCATTTATGACAACTATCATATTTTTAACCATCATCAGCTATGTCATAGTTAAACTTGAGACACTTTTTAGTAAGATTCATAAAAATATTTCTGTTAAAATATTTGAGTATTAAAAAGTTTCATAGATAAAAAAGATAACAAAACTGCACGATTTGTAATAAATGAAGCTTAACTAGATGACCCAAGAATTTCTGATGTTTTGTATGTTTAAAACTTATAAATGATATTAAAAACCCCAAAACCCCTAAATGAAGTTTATAAGTGCTTTAATTTGTAGGGAATTTGTTAGGGGTTGGGGTTATTAATAGGTTTTAATGTGAATTTTTTAGTAAATGTATTTAATTTAATCACTAGTCTAATGAACAGAAAGATTATCAACAAATATTATAATATCTTATTCAGCGTACTTCTAACTCATCTGTTCTAAGAATTTGATATACTGCTCTGTCTTGATAGAGCGAGGATTAATGCATAAGTTTCCAAACCAGCATCCTCGCTTATTCCTCCAAAAATTGCCATTGTTTATACCTAGTCTTATACTTCTATATTACTAAGCCTCTTATACCAAGACTTCTAGATGAAAGTGTTGAAGGTAAACACAGCCTCGTCAGCATGAATAAACTTAATATTACTCTATTAGGCTATCTGCATTTAATTATAAATATAATTTAAGTTATTGTTGTAAAATGGCAGAGTGAAATCAATCACTCTCTTGATACGATTAAAACCTTTGTAAGTGATACCATTTCGGTTATAAATGTTTGCAACAGACTATGCAGAGATCTTCAACTCAGGGAACGGGCGGTGAAACATAATAGCTTGTTGGACCCAATACTTCAAAGTTATTTCATTAATAAGATAGTCAATATGCTTCTATTGAAACTTTGACTTCCTCTAATACTTAGAATTCAGTTGTTATTGCTTTATTTATACTGCTATTAGGCAGTGGGGGTGAACAATTGATGGACTTCGCTTTAAAAGTAGTGCAATTGTCTTATTATTGAGACTGGTTTAACTTATTCACTGTATTTATCACATCCATAACTCAGTTTAAAGACTATATCTATATACTCTTCATCATAAATATACCCCAAAAGCTTGCTATTTTGTCTCCTATTTAATAAATAATCCCAACCCCAAACAAATTCCCTACAAATCAAAGCACTTATAAAACTCATAAAGGGGTTTTGGGGTTTTTATTGTAGTTCGATGGGGTTCGATGCTGCATTTGGAGCTTATAATTTAAAATTTATACTAATTCATAATATAAAGATAATATTTTGACATTGATCCTAAATATGGGAGTGTAGTTGCGACTCATACGACTAAGACAAGATCATAAAATTCAACAACTGGTTTAATAGGTATGAAACATTTAAAATTAGGAATTATTAGCTAAAATTTTTTTAAAAATTGCAAAATTAATTTAAATATATGATGTAGATGAAAAATTTGAGAATAGGGACTTAGAATTGATAAAATGCTAGGATAAGTATTTTTAATACTCTCGCAAGGATGACTCTGTTTATAAAGACATTTTTGATTTCTTCTGCATCAAAGATAAATCTACTTTAAGATTAGGCGGAACATGGACAGCAAATAGATTTGAATATTTGGAAGTTTTATTTTATATTTTATTTTAATTATTTTCATTATTTATTGATACCTTGTCGGAATACCACTACTAAACATATAATAAAGTTATTAATTCTTAATTTTAGTTTTTATTAATTTAACAATGTTGTTTGTGCAACTCAATAACAACAATTAATATACTTATTTTATAGTATAAAAGTATTAATTTAAACAAGTAGACTATTTTAATGAAGTAGACTTCTAATTTAGATTCGTGAACCAATATTTTGATTTCGATGATTTTGATAACCCAATTAAGCAATAAATTTATTACAAAATTATTTAATTAAATACATCGATGACAGATATTATATACCAATCGAACCAGCAATTCAAAAATCGATTGAATTATTTATTAAGAGATCTAAGACGAAACAAAATGATAATTATATCCCTTTCAGTCCACAAGTCGATTAAAATTACAATTAAAGTTATATTATAATTTGTCTGACCGAGACCCCCTCACTACCCCCCTACCCAACGCTTACCGCCCCAAACGTTTGACCTCCCCCCCTCCCCCCAACGCTTTTATATGAATTTTTTTATAGCATATTCAAATCTTTTGCTATTTAGATAAATAATTTTTTCTAAAAATTTTAATGCTAGATATGAATAAATATATATTGACAATCAATTTCTTATTGTGTTAATTTACATTCCAACATGATTTTTACATTAAAAAATGATAAAATTTTTAACTTTTCCAAATTTTTAAAAAATATTATTTCCATTTTTTTCCAAGATCTAATACGCGTCCGTCGAATTTTTTTCGTACATGTCCACACAGGAAAATACATTAAAATTAACTTAATTTGACTCTAATTTTTAAATTTCTCTTTACCATTGGCTCAAGCTAAAATTTTATTTTATAATTTCTTAATTCATTAAATACTTGACACAAAACAAAATAATAATACCAATATCATGAAGATTTAAATTTTTATTTATTATTTCTATTTATATTTCCGAATACGATTCTTAATTAAAATATAAATAATTTTATAATTGTAAATCTAAATTAAAATTTAAAAAATAAGTTATCATTTCAACTATGAAATTTGTAGATTTGCTTAATTAGTTATTATTTTTTAAATTTTAATTTAGATTTACAATTATAAAATTATTTATATTTTAATTAAGAATCGTATTCGGAAATATAAATAGAAATAATAAATAAAATTAAAATCTTCATGATATTGGTATTATTATTTTGTTTTGTGTCAAGTATTTAATGAATAAGAAATTATAAAATAAAATTTTAGCTTGAGCCAATTGGTAAAGAGAAATTTAAAAATTAGAGTCAAATTAAATTAATTCTAATGTATTTTCCTGTGGGGACATGTACGAAAAAAATTCGACGGACGCGTATTAGATCTTGGAAAAAATGGAAATAATATTTTTTAAAAAATTTTATCATTTTTTATATATAAAAAGAATGTGAGTTTACAAATGATGTTATTATATTGATATTATATTAAACCAACTATGAGGTTATATATTTTCATTTACAATAGGATTTTTCATAATATAGAAGTTAGTTGATACAATAAAAATTCATCTAAAAGCGTTGGGGGGAAGTAGGCGTTGGGGGGAGGGGAGGTAAACGTTGGGGGAGAGGGGGTAGGAGGGGGGTCTCGTCAGAACAATATTTATTAGGAGTTTGCATCAGTTGAAAATATTCAACCATACACAGCAAAAAGTGATTATGGAGGGACAGAATGTTTTGCAAAAAATAATTAAATATAATTAATTCAATTTAAGCAAGAGTTACTTTGGGTATTGATCTGTAATACGATATATATTCAAGATAAGTTTACACATTTGCCGATTTACTGTCAGATATGGGAGGCATTTATAGTTCGCTCTTTGCATTTGGTGCTCTGATAGTTGGACTATTTACAAAGTATTAATATATTGAGGAAATTAATATTAATAAAAATAAATTAAATTAGAAATGTTTTTCTTTAATCTTAAATGTTTATGGTAATTGTTTATAATATTCTACTGTCTTATTTCATACATCTCGAGAGGTAAAATGAGGAGTAATTTTGGAAGATTTTTTCACTTGATATTGATAAAAAAGATTAAACAATTGCATTCTATTAGAAATGAAATTTAAAAGTACAAATAGAAAATTTTTCAATATTTTGTTTACAAATAGAACAAAGTTTTTGGCAAAAATTATAGGATCTTATTTAAAATTATATCTATATAATTATTTAATTTAAAAATAAATGACAAATATTTAGTGAAAACCTTTTTTATTATCAAATTATCAAAGATCTTTACTAAGTGAGGCCCAGAAAAGATTAAGTTATATTATTTTCTTAATTTTTAGATTGGTAAAATAAAAACAACAGTAAGAATGGTGAAAGACCTAAAAATTATATATTTTATTATAAATTAAAGTTTTTTCAATTCTAAGCCACTAGAAAATTTAACATCATAAAAATCATTAATCCAAGCTACTGTAAAAAACTCATCAATCAAATCTCAATAATTATGCTAAGAAAATAATTCCATTGCAAATGATAGTTCAACTAAGATTGAGTTTGAAAATGAAACAAAGTTAACATCGAGGTTTAATGAAAAGTCTGATAATCAATAGAGTTCTACAATTGAAAAAATCTTCAACGAGATTCAAAACCTGAAATAGTTTTTTTAGATTTTAGTATTAAACTGTTTTAAATATTAATTTTTAATTTTTATAAAAAAAAACCTTGATGAATATAGATTTTTGAGGGGGATTTAGGGCAGATTACTTTTCAACATAAAGTTTCAACTTCAAATGGAATACTCCTGCCTTAACATTTAAATTTATCAATTATTGCAATAAATATTTAAGAAACACATAAATCAAAATTTGTATTACCATAAACATATATGATACAATTTTTTAAATAAATAATTATTCAAGGTTTATACTATTCTTTATTCTAATTATTCTTTAAAAAATATTTAAATCGAAATGTTTTTATAAAAGTTAATAATATTTTCATAAAAAATCTAAAACTTTATCAAAATTAAAAGTTCAAATGTAATTAATAAGATCATAAATGATATATAAAATTAAAAAAAATATAAACAATACATTTTTTATGCAAGGAAAGTAAACTCCGAAGGTTGTGGGAAACTACCTTTTTGGGGCAAGGAATTTCCTTCTTGACAAATTTCGCATTTAAGGGCAGCATACTTTCTATCCAATATTTTTTCCTAATCAATTAGAATAAGAAGCATATTTCTATTTATAATCAAATATTTTTGCTAATTAAGATAACTTACTAAGCTAATAAATAATTATCAGCGTGAAATCAGAATGATTATGCAATTATTAAATATATTAGATAAAAGAATTATTTAAAAGACGATCTAATCCTTTTGAATGAATTAAATTTTCGATTATTACATTATTGTGGTAATAAATTTGATATGGGAAATTATAATAAATATATAAATAATAATTAAATTCGTGGGAGTTAACTTTCTGGAAAGCAAGACAATATGGTACTTGTTCGATAGAGAATTCAAAATTAGCTGGACTTTACTATTGGTGAAGCCCACTATCGCATCACTTAAGCGAGATAACTCAACTTTAAATTTGAGTATTAAAATCAACTAAACAAATCATCCAAAATTAAAATCAAGTTAACTAGTTTCAGGAATGTGATAAAGAGGCACCGCCAATCGTAAAATCCAGCTAATTATGAATTTTCCATCAAACAAAAACCATGTTTTTCAAGGTTTTCAGAAATTTAACTGCCACAAATTTTATCATCTATTTATATAATTATAATTTAATTTCACAAATCAGATGTATTCCTACAATAATAAGTTATTTTCTTAAATTAATTACACTTAGAATTCTTTTTACCTTTTAAAAATTATATATAATTGAATTTAATTTATTGTTTTTATAAGAGAATTAAGTTTATAACCTTTACAAGAACATTTTTTTAAGTTTTTCATTGCAGGTAGAATAAATTTCAAACTAAGCATAAAAGAGATTCTAAGGCTATCGTTTAAGTGTTTTAGAAAATAATCTAAGTTAAAAGAATAAAAAGATCAAGACAATAACAGGAATATTCAATTAAAATTTATTATATATTTACTTGTTCCATAAAGGAGTCAAAAAAATAGACCATGAAATTGACGCCATCAGTTTGATGAAACTGATGAAATAAGTCAAACTTTTGACACTCATTCTTCTCAACCCCACTCAAAAAATGATGCTAGGATTTTAGAAGAAAAATGAGGGGGAAGTTTTCTGCTCATAAGTTATAATAAATATTTTTTTCTCTTCAATTTTAAAAAATCTTTATAATCTTAAATGAACAAATCTTGCTTTTTTAAACATTTAAAACTTTAATATTTTGGTAAAGTTTCGAATATTTTCATGAAGATCACATTAATTAATAAATTAAACATTTGGTTTTAATATTTTTTAGACATTTAATAGTTGTAAACTTTAAAAATTATATATTAAAAATGTTGTCTAATAAAAGAAGAGGGAAATTCAAGTTGTGATTAATAAGTTTTATTTTATTTTTAGCAAATAAAATAAATATTAGTGCTTGAGTCAGGAAATTTCATCCCTACCAAAAATGTATTGGACTCTGATAGTAGTGACGAGGGAGATAAAAATTATTAGGAAGAAGTTAGGTTGATGCAGAAGGTTAAATCTCTAAATCCCATGGCCAAGTTAATAACTCTTGCTAAAATCAAGAAACAGATTAAAGAATACCTCAATTTGATGAATAAATTATTTTTATTTAATTTTATTCAATGGAAATTAAAAGTTCAAACCAGTTGATGAAAGATTAGTAATTATAAATATTTATTAATATTTTAGTAGGAGGCATACTTAACAAAAATTACAAGGACTCGAAGGAGATTTAATAACTATAAGGACTATAATTTGATATGAAAAAAGATCTATTCAAAAATCTTACTCCTGAGAAAAAAGCAAAATAAAGTCTTAAAAATAATCAAACCCAAATAATTATTATTTTAGGAATGCATTTAATTTGGGAAATTAAATTATAATTATATAAATAGATGATCAAACTTGTGACAGTTAAATTTCTTGAAAACCTTAAAAACCATGGTTTTTGTTTGATGGAAAATTCATAATTAGCTGGATTTTACGATTGGCGGTGCCTCTTTATCACATTCCTGAAACTAGTTAACTTGATTTTAATTTTGGATGATTTGTTTAGTTGATTTTAATACTCAAATTTAAAGTTGAGTTATCTCGCTTAAGTGATGCGATAGTGGGCTTCACCAATAGTAAAGTCCAGCTAATTTTGAATTCTCTATCGAACAAGTACCATATTGTCTTGCTTTCCAGAAAGTTAACTCCCACGAATTTAATTATTATTTATATATTTATTATAATTTCCCATATCAAATTTATTACCACAATATTAAATAGTTAGACGTACTTTAGTTGTATTTTTCTTAAAAATAGATATATAATATATTTCTATTATTTTAAAATTAAAAAAATTACTATAACTTTTTGACCTTTTGTTGCAAAATAAAACATTAATTTTAGAAAAATCTTTGGGTTTAAACGCACCTCCTGCTAAAAGAAGAGTTCTAAAAATGAATGCTTCGAAAATATCAATTAACTAATCAGTTAATTTTTTTAATAATAGTTTAAGTTTTTAATTTTTTGAAATAATTATAGATAAAATGTAAAATAATTTAGAATTATTTATTTTTCTTGATTTTAAATGTAGAGTAATTCTTAATATATGTCAATTTTAAAAAAATCTTTCCATATAATTTATTTATTTCTTAATATTGCTTCTTGAAATAATATATTATTTTGCTTGATTATTACATATTTTCAAATCAGTTCAGAATAGCATGAATTAATCCAGAACTCGGTTTGATAAAAAACAAAATACTTAGATATATTTTTAATTAGAATTCTTAAATCAAATATTTATATTTTTAAAAAAAGTTTGATGAATTTGAAATCAAAGATCATTTTTTAAATGCAGACGAAGACAAAGATTCATGCATGAATGAATTTAATTATGCACAAGTAAATTCCAAGGCATTTGTCAGAGATTCTATTTAATCTTTGGAAGATTAGTTTAATGGGAGATGATAAATTTTTATTGCAATTCTAATATTAATGAAACATCTAAAACATGAATGTTCTTTAATATAACTAATTTCATTTAATAAAATTAATCTCATAAGTTCAACTTTTAATGAATAATAGTCAATAATTGCAAAAATAAAGAAGGCTTTAATGTAATAATAAATAAATTAAAATTATAATTTCTTTATATTAATATCATTTAGATTGATTCATCAAAATAACTTATTTCATCATCTTATTGAAGTTATCCAGCAAATTGATCATCAAATTTTACAAATAAAAAGTTAACAATAAATGATAAAATTAAAATTTCGAAATTTTTAAATATTTACTTTTCTCTATTTTTAGATTTATTTCATTAAAGGATGCTAATTTGAGGACAAAAAAATATTTTACCATCATGTTTTATTCAATTTAATATAGATAATTTTAATCTTAATTATTTTATTTATTATATATATATATTTAGATTCACCCTTATTACGATAAAGTTTTACTTCTAACTTTAAAAATATATTTAATTTTAAAAAAATAGAGATTGAAATATTTTAAGTGACTATTTCCTTAATTAGTACTTTAATTATAATATTATTAATTAAAAATAATTTTATTATTGTAGTATAGCTTTTAAATTTATAAGAATAAATTAGTTTCAGTTTACTTTATCCAAATTTTGATTTCATGGTACTTGTTATATAAAAAATTCAAAATTAGTTGAACATTTAAAATGACAGGATTTATTTGTAGCAGCAAGATAGATTGAAAAAGATTTTTGCATAAAATAAACTAAAAATAAACACCTAAAATTACAGAATAATTTATCTTGCTGCTAATATGCGATATAAGAGTGCCTCCAATAATATAATCCCACTAATTTTAAATTCTCTTCGAACAAGCACCATTTTCTCTTGATTTACATAAAGAAAACTGTAAATAATTTTAACTAATTGTTTATTTACTTATAATTATTTCCTAAATTGATTAGATTATAAATTAAGATTTTATAATTTAAAATGGATAATTAATAATTAAATTAAATATTTAAACTAAGTATAATGTAAATTTTGATTTAATAAAATGAATTTATAATTATTTATTACGAACAAAATTTGAAAATATTCCTTTTAATAATTTTCGAGAGGAAGATTAAGGGTTTATGGGGTTTTGATTACAAGAAACTTAAAGTTCAGTAAAGGTTTGATTGATTCACTGGATATATCTTCAATTTAAATCATCAACATAAACTTTTTATCACATGTAAACCTTAAGAACCTGTGATTTTACTCTTGATTTAATTAATAACCCCAATTATGAACGAATTCCTACCTATCCAACAACTTATAAACCTTTTTTTGGGTTTTTGTTGATAAACTGGCTCTAGCAGATATATTTTTTATTAAAATAAAAGTTAGGACATTTACTCTAAATTTTAAGAAATTCAAGAAATAGAAATAATAATCAGCATTGTATAATTTTATCATCCTCTCTGCTTTGGCTTTACTATTCAGTCAATTATTATCCTCGTTATTTTAACTCAAATGACACAATCAAGATTCTCGCTCTCCTGAATGACAATGAAAACGATAGTGCGAGTCAAATATCCTCTCATGCTATTTGTTTTATCATTCATCCTTATCGTTTCTAAGAAAAAAATCAAGTTGCTTATTATAAGCCTTAGAAGAAGCAAAACTAGTCATTATAGAATATATATTGAGCTTTTGCATTGTTCATTATTATGATGTCATTCTCCTCTTTTGTTTTGATTGATATTGGTTTGTTTTGAATTGCTAACATGCAATTATCATAGACAGTAAGTTATTTTTATCATGAGGCTGTCTCCCTTAAACTAGAGCACCAAAATGAAAATAGCTGGAATCATTATCCTGATATTATTTAGTGGAGTCTTTGCTAAATTGTAGTCTATCGTTCTTTAATAGACACTTAAACAATCTCAAATGATTTAAAAATTCTATTCTATAAGTTCAATACTGCGATGAGGATTTTGAGGTCCTGAGGAAATTGAGGTCCCTGGGGAAATTGAGGTCCCTGGGGAAATGGGGGTCCATATAGAAAAAGCAGTCTCTATAGAAAATGGGGTCCTTGAGGAAATTGAGGTCCCTGGGGAAATTGAGGTCCTGAGGAAATTGAGGTCCCTGGGGAAAATGAGGTCCCTGGGGAAATTGAGGTCCCATATATAATGAAAGCTTTAGTATTGAAAAGGATTATATTTTACAATAATGCTTCAAATGTAAGCAACTGATAATTTTCAATGAAGTTTAACAAAGCTCAGATTGAGTTGAGCTCATAATACAATTCTCACTTTAAAACCAACTCAAGCTAAAATCTTTATCCTCGATTGACTCGCAATGAAGTAAAGCTCAATTAAAAAGATTGAAACCTTGCAGTACTTTTAAGATAGAGGGAATTTTGATGCCCTGATAAAAAGCAGCTTTCTCAATTATGATAAGAAACTCTTATTGGTCCACTTTATGGCTTAATAATGACACTTCAATCATCAATTAAATCACTTTTAAATTTGAATTCAAAATACTTACCAACACAATCAACTTTTATTGAGAAAATCTTCAAATGCTGAATTAACCAGGTGCATTGACTAACGTCCATGACTTAATACTGTTTCTCAGGTTTAAATGCTGAATCCAACTCAAGACTCACCAGTCTACTTAAGCTTCTAATCAATTCATGAACTTACCAACATACCTTGCTCATTGGTTAAAAGTATATGCACACTCAAAAGCTAAAAAGCAAATGATAATAATCGAATATGGAAAGTTGCCAAGCTATCTGAAGATAACATTGAATTTCTCACTAATTAGACTGCTGCAGCTCTAGGCTGGAATGACCTTAGGGGAGAGATGCGTGGTGTTCCATAGGAAGTTCCCAGAGTTGAGAATCTCTCCCTCCAAACTTTCTCGAATTTATAAGGGAAAAGGAATTAAGAGAAAGTTCATTTGAGTAAACAAATACATGAGCCCTACTTAGAACCTTAAAACAATAGAGCTATATTAAGAGATGAGAAGCTAGCTAACTAATGCACTAGAGGAAGAAAGAAAGGTAGTATTTATTGACGAGGTGATGTTTACTTACTCTACTAATCTCAAGCAAGAGTACAGCATAAGAATATGAATATCATTGTGAAAGACAAACTATAATTCACAAAAAGTATTGCTGTGGTTGCTGGAGTATCTCCTGACAAAGGTCTTGAACTTTACTATAGTTATGAGAGGTCAGTAGACATTGAAAAGTTTTATGACTTCATCATAGGCCTGCATGAATAGAACTTAAGATGTAGACTTGCTGTGGTTCTAGACAATCTAAGAGTGCATAACAGCAAAAAGATCAAGGCATTGACCGAGGAGCTTGGCATCATTCTCATATTTACTCCACCTTACTCACCTCAATACAATCCTATAGAGAATTACTTTTCGGTGCTTAAGAACCAGTTCAAGAGGATGAAGATGAAGATTGTCGGATAGGACGAAAAGTTTGATGCTAAACGAGTATTGAGGTAAGCTTTCAGCAGTGTGGATGATGATGTTATTAGAGAAATATGCAAGAAAAAAATGAAAAAGTTTTATTTATGACTTTAATTTAAATTATGCCTTAAAAACTCATATGTTAAATCTAATTGCGTTGGTGTTCATCATGCCAGTATCGGATTAAGATTCAACATGGTGGTGTTCGTTTCCATCAGTCGAGGTCCATCGTTTGGCCTAATACCTTTACTAGCTGAGGCATCTCTATTCCTCTGAATCGTTTAAGTGACAAAACTTTTGGAGGCGATTGCCTAGGTTTTTTTGCCTTCATCAATTTCGTTGAAGCTTTTAAAAGCTGCATGGTCCTCCCCGATTTTTCTAAGTTTTAGTTAGTTAAAAGATATAGTAAGTTACTTGAAATGAATGGATGGCTGGTCAACTGGGAGAACCAGTCGTCAGAGATGAGTATGTAGTCATTCTTTTGACCTTGCCCATCACCACCGATCCTACTCACCCTTGACTTGTTGATAATGTGTGAGAGATACTCGGGCTGGATTGTGTTAAGAATGTTGAAGAAGTATTGCCTGTCAATAGGCTTGGACTTCTCTGACATATCAGGCAGATATATGCTGAGCTCTTAGTCGTCACACACTTGTAAATATAGCTGCCTTACTGAAAGTTCATCGTACTTTGGTACCTTCACCATCTTGATCTGGTCCATTTTCAGAAGCCTCTTACTTCCCTTAAAAATCAGACGGATGTATTCTCTGTTGATGCCCTCGATTGGTGGCATGTAGTATCCCACTATAATTGTCATGGGCAGTAATTATTACAAATCTCAGTTAGATAGGTGTATATGTCAACTTTGGACTTGAACTTTCCGCCAAGCTCATGGGGTGTGATCTTCAAAATGCTCTCCTCAGCTTGACTATCACTCATCTGAAATTGCTGATGTGATCTTTTCTGAGAAATTGTCTCCATATATTAAATTCCTTATTGTGAATTATAAATAAATATTATTACCTACTTTAACTATGATAAAAACAGCGATTTCAATTGAAATGATTCTTGGGAAGGTGCAAAGGTATTAATAAGTATATATTTTCCAAAAAAGGTGGGGGTCTATGTGATCTATTTTTATAAAAATGAGAATTTTTTAGCCTGTAATTTTTTTGTGACTTTTTGTGATTTTTGTGATTTTTTCGAGACTTTTTTGTGATTTTTTGAAAAATTTCTTGTGATAAAAATTTTAATCACACCCTCCCCCTTTTGTTGATTTAAACCATGAAAGAGATTTGAGTTCAAGATTAAATAAATTAAATTTGAATTTATTAAAATTAAAAAAAATCACAGATTCAAAAAATTTAAAATGAGCAGCTCTTAAGAGTCAATGTATGACAGTGATGACTCACGCTGGAATTCTAAGCCTTCAACTACAAAATCTCTATCATCATCGATATCTAAGTTGTCGACAAAACTTAACAAAAGGGACTAAAAACAAAAGCGCAAAGAAAGTGATGTAAGAAAAATTAAGAGCTATACCGACTTCAAGCAATATTATGATCAAGAAGATGCTGAAGTTCCATGCTCGGAAGCGAAGATGACCTTAGGGTTAATCACCAATAACTACTAAAAAACTTAAGGATATCTAAAAGCACCCCAAGATGAAAGTATACCCTCTTAATGAGCTTGATCGAGATCTTGTCAAGAACTATATTAGAGTGAAGAGATAGCATCTTAAACGAAATCTGAACAGCGTCATAAAGAAGGAAGACTCGATGTTAAACAAAAGATGCCCTGCAGATGAAATGGCATCCAGCGATCACAAGAGTATTTAGAAGCATCGAATCTAGGCTCCATTTCAACGTGTCAAGCAAGCCTCCTAAACCTAAAATGACATGTCGTAGTTGTCATTGTTCATCATTCAGCACTTCTCCGATCTTAAAGAAGAATTTCAGCATAGCATGATTTCAAAGTTAAACTCAGCTCTCATCTCTGACAGAGATTTTTACAGTTAGAGTGTTGAACTTAAATCAAGCATTAGCAATAGCACATCATAGATTTGTTCAAAAATAGGGAGATTTAGTGCATTGAGTAGGAACTCACAAAATATTCACAGCAATAAATCCTGAAATTCCATTTAGCAGCATGCTAGATCATAAAAGAATTATCTTTGGAAGGCTAGACTCTCACTCACGCACTTTTTCCAAACTTAAAACACAATGTCGATACCTCAGCTTTTGACGAGTCTGAGAAAATAATCTTGGATGTAATGGCATAATCAATAAACCGACATCTAAAAGATTCAAATTAGCCAATGACAGCTGGATTGGTTAGTCTCCTGCTCGATTTAAATTCTCTTTAATCTCTCAAATCTATCACTTTACCGGAAAGCATACTAAACTTTCAAAAGTACCTAGTAAAAAGTGGATTCAGTGAAAGTGAAGCTGGGATGATTGTAAAATGTAGAGAGAATTTTCTATATGAGGATTGCATCTCAACTATCAGGAGGGTCAATAAACTTTATAGAGAAGATCTTGTTAAAATGCTTTCAATAACAAAAGTGAAATAGGACCCCTCTAATCAAATAAATGAACTGCTAGGAATTTTCTCTTAAAGGAGAATACTATTGACCATACTCGCTAAGAGGGACCACATTAAACTGCAACTAAAAAGATTGGTAGTCGTGCTTCAATCAATCAAGGACTATGAACTCGACCAACTAGAATAAATATTTACCTGCGATGAGACTTTGTGGATGCGTGAACTTAGTAAGCTCTAATCATGCACTTTAAAGTTTTTAAAACCAATCTTAACTTGAATGCAAAAGCCAGGAAATGTGGTAAGAATTCTTTGAATCATAGAACTCTGATTACAAGATCACTCTAGATGAAATCTTAAAATGTTCCTAGTAAATGGAGGAGAATTGCTTAGATTACAAGCATTCAACCTATTAGTCAACAATAGCAGCAATTGTCTTGAATCAGATAGAAAACAGCATTAAATCCAGATGCCAACTGCATCTGGCAAGACGTGGGTCCAAGGGCTATTGTCTTGTTTTGGATATAGCAAGGGAAAAAGGTTGTCATATTAGTTCCTGACAAGATTCTCAAGATGTAAACCTAGAAGTTTCTTTAACCATTGGGCATCTAGTTGCAAATAGAAACAATTGAAAACTTCTACATTACTAAAAGGTAGTTTGACATTTTAATAGTGGATGAATTTGATCGAATTACTTGGAAGCATCCATTTTATTGTCATGATGGTAAGTTGCAAGGGATTTGGGATATAAGATTGACAAGGTCCTACATGTTTAGCGCCACTTGTGATTAAGGAATCTAGAGAGTGCTTGCACAGGTATGCATTAAGCCAAAAATTCTAAAGTTTAAGAGCGAGTATGAACAATTGCATGAGCTGAAGGTAGGATTAGGGAGGTGATGTTATCGTCTGCTCAAGTGAGGAAGAAAGGCTCTCAAGAATTTATAACGAAATCTAAGAATGCGGCCAAGCTGTCCCTTTCATCATCTTTTGTGATGATCATGAGAAGAAAATTGTGAAAGACACGATTGAATAGATTTGCAATTTAAGAGTGAAGACAGGTATCTCCCAAGACACTTTAGAGGAAATTGAATCATGGCAAAATGGGTGTTGATACTAACTCAGGAGGAAAGCTATGGATACAATACTAGGTTTAGAACTGATGCTTAAGTGCTTATTGCTTGTGAGATCACCTCCGAGGGCTAATATCTGTAAATGAGGGGCAGGAGCTCAAGGAGCATGGGTGCGTTGCAGTCTAAATATTTTCCAGTATCTACTTTACCCAAGCAGCAGATACTACTCAGGATGAAGAAAATATCAATAGAGAGATTTGACAAGTTGGAATAACTTGTTGCTTTGATTTACAAAAAGCGATTTAGCAAGGTGCTTATAGAAGCGATTACTGACGCCTAAAAGGACAACGATGCAATTGAGAGTCTTGAA
>ARYC01002521.1:0-13823 GCA_000711775.1 Oxytricha trifallax
CAATTACTCATTTTTTTATGTATTTTGTCATTTTTGAAAGTTTAAAATTAGAAAACCATTAATCAAATGATTAAATTAAAAGTTTATCAAAAATACCAAATCATTTGCCTACTCGGGTACAATTATAGTGACTTTTTAAAAAGTTTAATATTGTCCTTCTCTTAGTAAAAGAAATAAAATGTGATTGGATTTCAATTTATCGTTTAATAGGTTAAAATTTACATACAACATTTTATTGTTTATTTCTAAATCAAATTTTCTAGTTTTTATTTTTTAATATTAAAATATTTCTGGTAATTCAAACATATATTACATAATACTTATCTATATATATTAATAAGTGATTGTTCTCCTTATTTTACAAGATTATGAAGTAAGTTTGATAAATATTAGTACAACTTATCTTGTATAATAATAATATGGTAAACAGCAAATAATGGAAACTTTAATATGCATAAATGAAATTCCAGCAGAGTGCGATACCTATTAGATAAAGTCAACCACTACAATAAATTGATCTTCTTGGATGCCACTGAAGTGGGTGCACAGCAATTCACAGACAAGCGATGCAAAAATGAAGTGTTGTCAGGGTACATTCAGTCTAAAACATTAAACTTGCTAGTAGCAACACTTAAAAATATTATAAAGCACTTCATGTTTACTTTGATTCAATGATAGGTTGACCATCTCTTGCTTTATCTACAATACTTGCTACTCTTTATAAAATAAAGAATTGTGGTTGTGTATTTCCTCGTGCCTTTGCTGAGTTGGATTATGAAGTGCATGACGAGGCAATCTAATTATGGCTGGGCTGTTAGCGTATGAGGAAAACAGAATGAAAATTGGTGATAGAAAGTTTTGTATTCACTGCTTTGTTTGTTTATATCAGCGATGAATCTTCTTACATATAAGTGTGTTACCCTTGTTATAGAGTAGCATATAAAGTACCAGTGTGAATGAACGTGAATGTAAGAGATAAAAAAATTGCTAGAGAGTATGGAAGGCGGCTCAGGAATCCATAACCATCTAGTGGAAAGTACTGAAGCTCCCTCGAAATTCAAATCATACAATTAGAGTGATTTACTTTTTAAAGGAATAGTTCTTACTGAGATCAGATCAAAGTGACAATTAATATAGTGGAAAGTACCTGCTTTTAAGAAACTAGTCTACACATAGAAATGCAATACAATATAAAAATGCGAAATGCGGTTATGAAAATGGCATAGTATGGTCTGGGAATCAAAGTATGTCGCAGGAACTTAAATGAACATCGCAATCAATTCAATGTGTTTCATGTCACCCTCATGCGCAGGGGATGCATAGCTGCATTGTGGAAAAGTGTGACAAGAGCCGGATGCTCATTTCCAAGTTTATCATGAAAGGGTATAGATGATAAGATAAATTAAATTTAAACTTAGCAATCTCTTCATGCGATATCAAATTTTAAAAATGTCACTCAATTTCAGAAACTTAAATAATTAAATTAGATTTTTAATTACATGTTAGAGTATTTATGAAATTCAATCATCTGCATTATTTTAATTAATCTAATAATTTTTATATACTTTTAATTATTATTTTGAGTTGACAGGAAGGTTATTTCTGTTTGTTATAAAATATGATAAAATATTAAGATTAATTATTAAAGTTATTATATAAACTTAAATATAAAATAAATTTAATATATTATCTTCCAAATAGTTACAAGTTCGCCAAATGAAGATTGAAAATTGACTAAAATTATTATAAGACAATTATTTAAAATAACTCTCAAAAATTCTAAAATAATATATTAGAGCTATGTATACATTAAAACTGAATTAATTTTAAATGCTAAGCTGCATTATTTTTGAAATTCTACTAATCATATAAAATAATTGATATAGTGATGTTGAAACTGTTTTACGTTCATAAGATAGAGAATATATTTATAGCCTGCAAAAAAGTCTAGCTGTTAATTAATTTTAAATTAAAACTGATCTTACTCCCTTAACTTCACCAAAATCTGCCAAAGATAACATTAAACAAATTGGGTAAGTTATCATTTCAGTCTATATACTTAAGTATTAGTTATATAACCTTAATCACAGTTATTATCAAAGGTATTATTCAAAGAAGAAATAATATAGATAGTTTACCAAAAAATAATAAACTTAAATGGCTGCAGATGTAACTTTCTTCAAAATAGCAGACAATTGATAATATATATCTACTATCAAATATGGAAAACTAAATTTACGGATTAAAAAAATTCAAATCATGATAGTAATATAGTTAAATTGAGATGAATGATATATATTGCTGTTTATTAATGAAAAAGATTTTCTAGATACTCTTAAGTTCTTTCATTTTTCTATGTTCTTGAGTGATAACGCAATGCTCTTTTGCAGTGGAAACCATATATTCAAGTTAATTACAATTAGAAAGATAATGGATATAATTTATTATTAACTTTTACTTTTATCCCCAAATAATTTCTTCGCTTTCGAGTAAATTTATTAAAAATTTATCATTAAGTTTAACTATTTACTGCTAAATATGAATTATTGTACCACAACGAAAGAGAAAGAGGAAATGGCAAAACTTACATAAGATACATGCTGGAAAACCATAGCAGAAGACAATTAAAACCAACTCATGAAGACTGACAACAAATAATAAATTCAAGGTTAGCAATAAATGATCACGGAGTTGAACAAGGGTAAGTGACCAGCTGAGAATAAAGACTATATATTTCCGAAATGATAACTACAACTTCAAGTATTCATTTCGTAGTTTAATTTACCTTCAAATATTTACTACTGCGAGAAAGAATTATGCTAATCAGAGAAATTCCAAAATTAATGCTGCTGAGAATTTGGAACATTTGATGAAGAAGATAAAATAAAGCAAACAATTGATCTATGTTTGTAGAAGCATTTAGTTAATTGGGTTTTGGTCCAGGCCAAGTTAATTCAATGGAGATCATAAAAATTAAAAATGCTATTCATAAAAAAATATTTACAGAAGTTAAATTTTAATTAACTTAAAAGAAAAAATAACAATAAGTTTGTTTAAAAATATTCAAGAAAACTTATTTATTAATAATCTAATAAGCTTATTTCTTTGTTGATATAGTAGCAGCTATTCAATAACATCTGCATTAGTAATATCACGAAAGAGAAGTAATTAAGTATAAATTAACTCTAATAAAATACCAATATGTAAAGATGAGTATAAATTTCATATGCATTTTCAAATTTAGTTATTTTATGTTTGAAACATTTATAACTCTCATTGATTGTGGAGGGAGAAAAAAGCAAATAAAAGAACTTACTGCCACGGAAGGTATGTTCAATTAAAATTTCATAGTAAAACGATAGCTTCTTGTTTTGATAGTTCTTACATTATTTTAAATCTTGATGAAAAAGTGAAGCATTATAATCTAATAATTCACAATGAAAATGCCAACATTTTGTTTTCTATGATATAGTGTGGGGAAGAATTATTACATTTATTCAAGCATCTACCTAAGCCTTTATCTAAGATTGAATTGTTTAAATATTCATTATAAATATTGGTATCCTATCAAACACTTCATAACTTCATGATTATTTATGTATATTTTAAAATAATTTTATAATTACTATTTTTAATTTATTATATGAATATTAAGAACATTTCAAATAAGACTATGAATAAAATTATTTTAAGATATATTGATATTAACTTAAGGTAATTATAATAAATATAATTTTTGTTATTTTTTAATATTAACAATTTTGACAGTCTCAAATTTGTTTAAGTAAATTATAATAATGAATTGGTAAGCTTTTAAATTATTTAATTTATTATACAAATATATGAGATTAATCTGAGATATTATATTTTATATCTAAACCCCACAAAATCATAGTTAGAAATAACTTAAAATAAAGCTTAAATTTAATCTCTTTAATAATTAATCAACACATTTGTAGGATAAATATAGTGTTTAAAGTGATTAAATAAAATTTTATATGTATCTTTTGTAATTTATTAAAATAAAAAATAATGATTAATATCTAATATTTACTTGCTTCTAAATAAATAGATAGGCATTAGTTGCTATCACATGCAAATATAACTTATAATTGAAAAAGCATAGGTTTTGTTCTATTAAAATCTTAAATGGTTAGCATCAGCGATTGAATAGCAATTTAAATATTTATTAAACATAAAATTGTGAAAAACTTACTAAAATAATGTGAAAATTTGGATGAAAGATTAATTTGATAAATACACTTTGAGATATATATCTAGCTAGTTATGTACAAGAGAAACCGCTATCACACTCTCTGATAAATGTGAGATCTGGATGGCTCATGCTAAGAAACAAAGTTAGAGCTGCCCATCAGATGGAATAATACATATAGGAGAGCATGATTGAGCAGCGTTAGTAGAGTGAATAATCAAATGTGTCCTTGAACAGTTTCTTCAACTTTTAACTGATTCAAGTTGCCGCCTAAGGTTCTACCAGATGATCCTGTTTATCCTTGCGTGGAGAAGGGCATTCCCTCATTATGTGAATCGAGTTTTTTAGCATTCGTGAATACCTTCGATCTGTCAGTCAATTCATTTTCTATCGCTTTCTTTCCCTCAAGTAACAGACCTTTAGGCACTTTGCCATCAGGACAGATTCCTTTCAGTTACATGGCACTCTCATTTTCTTCCCTCAGGATCTTGAACATCTTCATCATCTTGCTCATTGCACGCTCCTTGCTTCTCAATAAGCCAGCCTCTAATTAAGCATTGTGATTTGGATAAAAACACTTACTGCTTGATCTGTGAGTTGAGTCTTGCTCTATTAATTTCTTAGGATCAACTTGCTCCTCTTCATCAGGAAGGTCTTATCCCTGCTTCAGTGCATTGAAGAGCATCTCTACTACTTTTCAGCAACAAAGGGGACTGACCAGGTAAGTACATCCATGACATTCGGCAGTATGTAGGGGTGCGCTGTGTGATTAAAGTGATTAGAAAAATAAGGATAGATAATAAATTGATGTATAGAGTAGGGTAAGGTAGAATTTTTCAATTGAAAGTCAATCAGTATCTCTAAAATACAAAAACGTGATTAATAATTTATTCTGAGTAATTAAAAACAATCTGAATTTTAAGAGATATTAGGTTAAAGAAACTACTCCACTCTTGGAGCAACCATGATATTCACTGTAATTTCAGTAATTTCTAAACTTAGAGTCTGTATTCTGAGTAGTATTGACAGTGTGTATTGGTGCCTTCATCATAAGCACGGTATTATCACAATTTTTGTAGTTTATCTGCATTTCGTTACAATATTCGTGCTGATTTTTCGTTTATTAACTGTGATACCGTGAATAACAGTATACTGTTTGTCAGCAGTAACATCTGTAAAAAACAGAATTGTGATTTTATGAATTTTTTTGTACATAAAAAGTGTTGGTGTGCCTCAATATCATCGTGTATTTTCTTGGATATTTCATTTTTGCCAAAAATTAAAACTTTTTTCACAAATAATAATTCTCTAAATAGAAAGTAGTTTTTGTTTAAGCAGAAACATTTTTTTCAAAAATGAAATATCCAAGAAAATACACGATGATATTGAGGCACACCAACATTTTTTATGTACAAAAAAATTCAAAAAATCACAATTCTGTTTTTTTACAGATGTTACTGCTGACAAACAGTATACTGTTATCACGGTATCACAGTTAATAAACGAAAAATCAGCACGAATATTGTAACGAAATGCAGATAAACTACAAAAATTGTGATAATACCGTGCTTATGATGAAGGCACCAATACACACTGTCAATACTACTCAGAATACAGACTCTAAGTTTAGAAATTACTGAAATAACAGTGAATATCATGGTTGCTCCAAGAGTGGAGTAGTTTCTTTAACCTAATATCTCTTAAAATTCAGATTGTTTTTAATTACTCAGAATAAATTATTAATCACGTTTTTGTATTATAGAGATACTGATTGACTTTCAATTGAAAAATCTACCTTACTTACCCAGGTTTTCTACAAAGGCATCTCTGACGAACCAGTTTTGCAGACGAAGTCACGGAAAAATCTTCGCATGGTGGGCAGCCAGGGGCACCACTCGATTCTCCATGTTTATATCTACGGAGATGGGGTTTCCGACTTAGACAAGTGTCCCAGGGGCCGAGATAAGTGAGCATCTTTAGTGAGGTTGACATGCTGTACCTAGACATATATTATTGAAAGTCCCAAAACCACCAATGCCCATCAGACATTCTACATGCTGAGGTGATCCAGCCCAGCTACCAGGCCCCCAGGAAGCCCTTCCTGAGCCACTGCATATCCATGCGAGAAATCTGGGCCCCGGGGTGCTTGATGTATTCTGCCAGCTGCTTCTTGGTTCTCTTAAGGGGCAGCACATCCTCCAGGGCCTAAGGAGGTTTCCTCTAGTGCCTTGGTCGTTTTCCTGTGATCGCAATGTGGTGTCACTAGGTAGACTCTAATCTTTAAAAGTGGAATTAAGCAAGTACAATAAGGAATACCTTTGGCGCGATCAGGGAATTTTGGGGCATTCTATGCCTTAACGCATAGAATTACCTCCAGCCAGCAGTTACTGGAATCTTAAATGATGTCGTTCAAGATGCTACAATTGTTTCTGATGATGCAATTACATTGAACTCTGAGGTTATTGCTAAGGCATTCGTTTTGAGTGTTCAAACTGTCATCTAAAACACACTTGCTTATAACCCAGAGGGAGCTTACACCAATGCACAAATCGGACTAGCTAATATTGCCCATCACTGTTATGATCTTGCTCATCCTGCTCAGGGTCAGAGCAACAAATGAAGTTTAAAAACACATCTCCAGCAGTTTGGTCTGAGAATCTGAAGTAGTCGTAACCGAGAACTACAGTTGAACCTTCTGGTCCAGCCACATCAAAGAGCTCAATAGGCGGGCTAACGGCTATGACCCAAATACCCTTTGCATAAATCAGGCAGTCTTGGTACTTGAATTGAGATGAATCGCTATAAGCCGGCTTTGAACAGGTGTCGACCAATCGTGGATAGCTGGCGCTGCTTATTGACCATGTACTAGATAGGGCCCCACCTCTTGCCTTGGGCGCGTCCTATGTAGTAAGTGATTAGTACTAGACATCTTCCTTAATCTTAAAGTTTCCAATGGCCTCCTTCCCCTTCTTGCTTGGCGTCCTCAATGCGAATGTCAGTCGCCTCCTAGCCAGGTGGCACTCCACGGTCTGCTGGATGCGGTCCCGGTGGCAGTAGATGGTGTGAGGGTCGTATAGTGTCGACATTAGGCCTAAGATGCTCTTCGTATTGTGGTCTTGAAGTCTGATGTTCTCCAGCAAGCATGTCATCTTGGGGGCCAGCACTGACCACTCATCGTTGGCTCTTGCTGATGGTCACTCTCCACCCCCGGAGGCAGCACAGAGGGCGACAGCTGCACTGATGGCGAGGCTGGGTATTGATAGTGGTCATCCATTACGTGTGAGCAGGGGTCTTGCATGAGCAGAGCTAGAGATACAGTTAGGAATTATTTTTAAGTTTGATTAATGTTATTAAAAGGCTTAAATACTGACCCTGGAGATTTGGTAGCTTTCTATTTTGTGATAGGAGCCCTTATATATATTAGTACTCCGTGTAAAAAATGAAAACTACAAAATATTAATAATAATATACTTGAATTCAAATTTAAATTATAGATTAATACAACTTCCTATTCAACTTCAAATTATACTTTTATAAAATAGTAAAATAGCTTTTTTAAAATGATATATTGCCTCTAACCATCGTAATTTAATACATACTAAAAACAGAATGATGAGAAAAATATGATAAAAATGAATGAATATTTCAAAAACAAATTCAATGTAAATACCAAACTAGTATAGTTTAATGTAAAAATATACAATTATATTAGCCAAATTTGAAAAATTAGTTAATTAAATTGTATTTTATAATTGAAATAGAGTAACTTAATGGTATTAAGTAGTCTTTTCAAAGAAAGGTTTGTATAATTAAAATTATAAATTAAAATGATAGCAAATTTTTATTGGAGTTGTTAGAAATAAAGGAAATTTAGTGAGTTAACAATGCAAACATTATCTATTGATTAAAAAATAAAATGAAGTGTGAATTAATGTTATCGATTGATTGCTTTTCAATTTTTATATTAAACCTATTTATTGATGTTTTTTATTAATTGAAGTTAGAATATATTAAGAAAACAAGATGAAATTAACAATTGTAAAGCGAAGAGAAGATATTAATTTGAAGACTGAAGAAACTATTACATGGAATGATAATTATATTATCAAATCATTGTTCAAAGATATTATTATTATTCCTGACACATAATTGTCTAGGAATTTTG
Source organism: Oxytricha trifallax (assembly GCA_000711775.1). Taxonomy (NCBI): domain Eukaryota; phylum Ciliophora; class Spirotrichea; order Sporadotrichida; family Oxytrichidae; genus Oxytricha; species Oxytricha trifallax. Next base: position 8,379 of record ARYC01002521.1, read on the forward strand.
ATCGCAAATTTGATTTAATGTATTGCAAAAATAGTGGCAGTTGAGTATTTTCTGATCAATTATTTTAAAAAAACTGGGTTTAGGTTTGTTGTTGTTATAGTTATTGTTGTAATTTATAATTAAATAGATAGTTTTAAAAGTGATTATTATTGTATTAGTTAAAAGACCGAAACACTGATGTCTAAAATTCATATTTTTTTGAATAACGTAAGCCATTTTCGTGATATATTAAATTGATTTCTAAAAAAAATTAATATTCAGATCTAATATTGGAATAGTACAAAATCTAATGAAAAATTCTATACATTACTGAAGCATGATAGATATCCATAATTATCTTAAATATTAATGGTCGAGTAGATACTTGTAATTTTAAAAGGAATGAACTAAAGTGCAAAATACCATTTAAGATTCTTGTTTGTTCCAGAGAGCTTTTTTATTATTCCAAGAGTAGAATAATTTATTTACTAGCATCATATAAATTCAAAATTTAGAGTAATCAAATGCTGTACAAACAGAAATGATGCAGTATTTGAAAAAGGATAAAAGTTTAAAAATAATCTCTTGGAATAATTAAGGAATTATTTTAATATTTAAGACTCATGTTTGCTTTTAGATATCCCAGTTAGAATAAAATCATAATATATAAAGAGCTTTACATAATACAGCAATTATGTAGATTGTAATTAAATTATTTTATAATAAGATATTTAATTTAACTAATTTTCTTTAAAATTTAAAACGATGTTTAATATATTTAAATTAGAGTATTAACTTTAATTATAGATTATAAATAATAATTGTAATGCTTATAATTCGTTTAAATATTATGAAACTATAATTATAAAATTAAATTTATTATTATTTTATTTAAATAATATAAATATCAATTATAATTTTAAGAATTAAATTCTTTTACAATATATTAATTAAAAATATAAATTTTACCTTAAAGAAATTTCACTACTCTAAATGAGGAAAAATAATTTATATTTAGAAGAAAAAAAAGAGAAAAAAGATCGAGTAAAGATTTTAAAGGATTTAAATTTTGAATTTTTATTTTATTATTGATAGTCTATGGGGAAGGTCAAAATGATGTTCGGAGACTATATAAATTTCTATGTAGATCCTAAAACAATGTTTTCGGGTAATACAGGGCACTCCTAAGCTATCGTGCAAGTATACAGTAGGGAACTGTCAAAATATCTCACTTTGACTAGCAGTGAGGCATAATGTACTATATTTAGTATGATCCAAAGATTGCCCCCTAAGATAACGGGTTTTGTAAAGAACTTTCCAAATATATTGCCTGTTAGATATTTTATATATGAAGTAATCGGAGATGAATTGAAGTAGGTTGATGATCAAAGATATAATTATTTTTACCAGAGGATGCTTTACTTTTCTTATCATAAAAAATTATCATGAATATTTTCATTATTATTAATTTGCCGATTTTAATAACAGCGAAATTAAAACAAATTTTTATATCATAAATATGAAATGGCAATTGAGCCATACTCAGGTATGAGAGAGTCTAATTCATATAAATGAAAGGATTTGTATCATAGAATTACAATTAGCAATGGTTTTTGTTAGATTCACTGTACACAGAGCAATCGAGGTTAGTAATACCGAGTAATGATTAAGTTTAGCGAATAAATGGGTCACTTCAGTTTTCTTTGTAATAGATAATAAGTGGCAAACTGCAATCTGTCCATTGTTACTCGAGTGAACGAGAAGCATTGGAGGGAATAAATTATGCCCAAAAGTATTCAATTCAGATTCATTTTAATGTTTGTAGCAACGTTAATAAAAATGCTCCTTTTCAAAAAGATTAGCGGGAGCAGACTATGCATTGAAATCACCGTTAGCAACTTCTGCGGGAGTAACTAAGCAGTCTGTGCTAGGACATTCCCAATATTAGTACGTAGAGGCTATGTGATAGCTAACAAACAAATTATGAAGGCCTCTGTAACTAGTTACAATAGTCTGCACTACGACACTCACATCATACAAATTGATACAAAAGTTATATGACTACAAATACGGGGCATGACATAATCATTGTCATTGAGGCATCATACATTAAGCAATTGTGAAAAAGGAATAGATTGATAGTAGTACTACGGAGTCATATATTAGTTCGAACAGTAATTAGGCGGGTTAGCAAATAGAGTGAAGTATGACAAATGTCTTGGCACTCCTCTCTGGTGTTTAATATCAACAATTATTATATTAGTAAAAGAGCAGATGTAGAGTCATCTTCAATAACGGGCCTGTAACATTGATATGTGAAATAATTAATAATTTAATTCAAGCTAACTAATCAATATACAGTGACTCTGTACATTATAATTCACTAATTTGTAAACTTTTATTTTTTAAAAGATGATCACACATTCTTAAAATAAACCTTAGTATTAAATTAATTTTGAATTGTATTTTAAGTCAATCAAAACAGTTGCTGTCAATTAAAATCTTTTTCTTCCTACACTTACTCTTTGAAACTAGCTCTATCAATTCTATGACTAGACTTTTATAAAGACTTAGCCTAAACTCTATTTTGATTTTGAGTGGTGCCTAAAGTGAATCCTTGCTCATTTTTTTGGAGAATTGTATTACTAAATATAAATATGGAACATCGTTCTAATTCCTATTTGTTTTCATATAATTCTTTTGGATTTAGGCTTCCTGAGCCTTGGAACTCGAAAGACTAGTCTATGTAGATTAATTATCTGCAGCTGCCGAAAACTTGAATCGGCAGCAACTGTTGTGAAAAATCAAATTATGTTTTTTATTTCCAAACAACCTATTAGTTATATTCATATAACTATTTTCTTATAAAAGTTTACAAATTTAGTTAATTGTAATGCACAGTGTCACTGTACATTGATTAGTTAGCTTTAATTATAATATTTAATTATTTCACATCTCACTGTCTCAGGCCCACTATTGAAGATGACTCCGTGTCTTCTCTTTTCCTAATACAATAGTCGTAGACATTAATAATATATAATTAATGAATGAATATTTTATAAAGAAAACTTTAAAAAAGTAAATGAAATACTCATTCGTCTAGCTAAGATAGAACCTCATAGAAAAGCAAGATACTTCCTTCTAGAACCATAGACTTTATAAAGTAATTACAGGGCATGATTATGATGGGAGTTGCAAGACATAACTCATGATACAGGCACATTTAAAGATCAGAAAAGCAGCTAATGTGAGAGGAGTAAATTACATAGTATAGTAAGCATTTACTTAGCTAGCAACTCTTGCTTCTATAAAAAATCTGAGTATAATGCACTTTAAAGAAGCATACAACAACTAAGCGTTTTAAAGCTGAAGCATAATATTGATGGATAGTATTTGAGAGTATTTTTTAGCCTATGGGTGGTTTGGTTAAATTTTACTCCCTTACTTAAATGTCAGTTTTCGCCAATGAACATTTCTGAGCTATTTGCTATTGCAATCGTTTTCATCTAGCTAATTATAACAACAAAATCAAGCTTAAATATATAAATAAAACCCTATTGTCTAGATGTTAGCTATGAAATAATGAAGAAAAGTCCCAGCATATTGTCAATAAAATCTTAAATCTGTAATAATCAGATAATGCAGTTTTTGAAGTGGCTTTAGTTAAAATTTATTAAATTTTTGATAAAGCTCTTAGAATTTTACGATATAATAATAGTTAGGATTCTTTTGAAATCAAAGATGCAAAGGTACACCTTAGTAAAAATAAGGTAATTTTATTTTTGACAACTTATTGTTCTCCAATTTTAAAAAAAAAACCATAAAAATCTTTATTCACTTTAAAAGTTATATGGGTTGAGTAGAATAATAAAAATTGATATTTATGTACAACTTGATTAATGTTTTTAATTTAAAATTTTTCTGCAGACTAGGCTTATTTTGATTTAATATAATTAAAAATGTTAAATTTTTGCATGATGTGTATTATTCCAAGATTACTTTTTAGTATAAGAAGATTTCTCATAATTTTATTAGAATCTAAATTCTGACCAGTATTAAAACTCATTAGCCTTAATTGGATTTCAATATATATCATAGGAACGAGGGTTCATGAATCAAATAATACATCAGAATTTAAATATGTTTTAATTTTAACTTAATAAATTTACTTATAGAAAAACAATGTATCATGTTGAGATGTCCTTTTTTTTGATATGATAGAACAAAGTTCCATTTTAGTAGGGGCACAAGAATAGCTTGCTTAATAATAAAAAAATATTAAAGAAAACATAATTTTGTTAAAACTACAGATGCTACCTTGGTTAAATGATATGAATAAAATCAAGAAGATTTTCAATGACTGTTAAAAGCGAAGTATTCTTATAAAATGTGAAATGGGGAAATTTAGGTCATCGTTCAAAATAAAAATAGAGGCTTTTGAATAGGATTAACTTAGCAATTAAAGAAGACTAATAAGCTAAGGGATTACCTAATTAATACCACAAATAATAATATTTTACAAGATAGAAAAAATTCCTACAAATTACTCAAGCTATTTTGAACCGATTTTATAATAAAAAATTACAATAAGATGCCAGAAAATATTAAAGGAGACTCTTAGATAATGATGAAGAAAGATTTATATTAATCTGAATGACTACTCCTGCAAAATAGTGCTGAGAAATGATCAATCTCGAAAAAGGGCATTTTAAGTTTGGGAGGAAAATCTATCTTCCCACAGGAAAAAATGATCCCATAGATTATTCATCATTTTAATGATTCACATTAAAGCAGCCTAGTTGTTGCAAGCTTCACTTCAGCACAATAGACTTAGATTGCATAAACGAGGTAATAGTGGGGCCATTAGTTCTTCAAATTTCATATTCATAGCCATATATTTTCGTGGTAATCGAAGTCCACGCATCAAATTCGCAAAGTGATCATATACTAAACTATTAAAGTAACTGCTCTCTTATAAGCTTATAATTTACTTCCTTAAATGTGACATTATCATTCAAAACCCCAAAACCTTCAGTAGTTTGATTGAGTTTTTGATTAATAAAAGTAGACTATTAAGGCATACTTTATTATGGTCTTAATAGGGTTTATGTAGGTTTAATGTTTAAATATTAGTAATTTAAGTGAGTATAACAAGCGAGTTTTTTTAATATTTCACACAAACATAAGCTTAGATTCATGTGGCAGTTCCCTGAATTTTATCTTTCTAAGTAGTATTTTGATTGTTTCTATTGTTTGTTAATTCTATTAGTTTGGCTTTATAATAGTTGAGTATGAAAGTTCTCTGAGGCCTCCTTTTATTTTATTTTTATCTAGATATTGCTTGATTCTCTGCTTAGAATCTCTCTCACCCCTGCAGCTAAAGTAATCGTTTCTTGGCATGTCGCTCTCTATTATTAGTACTGCTAAAGCCCAGATATCCCATTAAGTGTCTCCATCTCTCCAATC
>ARYC01002522.1:0-31163 GCA_000711775.1 Oxytricha trifallax
AGGACGATGAGTTGGGGTGTAGAAGCAATAGAAGCAACCAATACATACAGATACAGCAGTTTAAATCGTTTAATTGCTTGATTTAAAGCCACTTTTTACATATCATACTTTTAAGTTTTAATTTTAAATAATCAAACCAAAAATCCTAAACCTCTCTCATTTTCGCTCATTTTAAAGCCCAACTTGGCGGCCCCTTCACTAAACTGTCAGAATGGGGCGCTTTGACTGTCGAGCAGGACGTGAAAGATGATATTCCAGGTGTTTTAAAACATGGAGAATCCAGTCGTGACCCTAATTTGACCTAACACTCATAAATCAGGGAGTTATTGACCATTTATGGTGATTACACTTTCAATCACTAAGATTTGATCAAGGAATTTTTAAATCAGTTGATGATTTTATCCAACAGATAGTAAAAGTTGCTACTGGTTACTCAACTAGTGAATCAGATAAAAATTTTAAGATCCAACTTAAAATACAGCTATTCCTGATAAAATTTGATCGAATTCGACAACATTCTACTATAAGTGTTCAAATACAATCAAAAAGTAAAATTGGTTATAATTAAAATAATAGATTTAAATTTTGATTAATTTCTACAATTTCCTATTTTTATCTATTTTAGCAATATTTTACAATTAAAAATATACATCAATTACTAAACCATATTCTATTTTATACTCAATCATCTTTAGACTTCATGTCATCTTCACTCATTATTTGATCAATGCTGCCTGCATTCTTATTTTTTATAACTTAATGGTTGTTGGTAACAGCATTTTTTTGAGCATTTTACTTTGATTTATTCTGTTACTTCTTTGAAGGAGTTTAATTCTGAGTTGACTTTTTAGAGACATCTTCTGCACTTTGCCACTTTCATCAGTTTCACTCTCAATATCCTCTATTTCTTCCTCTTAAAAATAAGTTTTTCTTCTCCTGCTACTATTATTGGTTGTTCGTGGCTTTGGCTAAGGTTTACTTTCTTCTTTGATTATTTATCTTCCTCTATGCTGTCTTCTTCACTTTCCTCTTCCTTTTTTTTCTCAAGATCTTCTGAGTCAATTCTAAGTATTAAAATCAACTCAGTAGTGAGTTCCAAATCATTCTAATCGATCCCACATTCCCTAACAATCTCTTATAATTCCATGTTTAAGTGTTGTGCCAAATAATCCAGCATATCAACACATCTATCTTTAAGTTTCTTATACAAATCAATCATTTTATCTAATTTTTGGTACATTTGCCTCAGTATTTTTATATATGATCTCCTAAAAACTACGGACGGTGGTTGAACTCATAGATTTCTTGCTTAATTTAGTGAATTTAATCAATAAGAGATTGAATATCACTTTTTACTTAGTTTGAAGTGGGCTTAAGTTTTAAGTCTTTCAATTGCTTTTCTAGTTTTACAAATCTGATTCTTATAAATTATTATTTTTTTTCAAGATCTTTTAATAATTTACTAATAATAATAATAATAATTGGATCACATTGAGGTCTCTGGGACCCCCGATCTTAATCACATTAGATTGATTTTTAATTAAATCTAAATTTTTATTGAAGAATTAAGTTTCTATGTGACCATATCTGTCTCAAATATACTCGTTCTCTGTAGAAACTGAGTCTGTACAATTAATTACTTGGATTCTGATGTGTAGTCAAAGAAATTTCTTTCTTCATAGACTATGAATGCTTGGTGTTCTTGGAGTTCTACTTTTGTCTGTTTATCGGTAAACAAGATGGTGTAGTTTGTTTCTATGCAGTCTCTGAAAACGCAGAATGGGCACCATTTGTTATTAACCCTTAGATCTTGCATTGATATTTTGCGAGAAATTTATAAATTAATTTTGTTATTAAATTAGGTCCCAAATCCTTAAGTAGTAATAAAAATACTTGTCAAATTTCTATTGGATAATACCTTAATTTCATGTAAAATATCACTGGAGTTTAGGGATGATGGGGTCTCGGAGTTTAAAATTTTCTTTTCATGCCTGATGCCTGCGTGAGTTTAACTTTATATTAACATTGTTGAATGGGGCAGTATCTCCTTGATAGTTTTAATAATCTTTTGATTATGTTAGTGTATATGTCATGAGTCATGTTTTTTATAGGAATAATTCCTTAATAAAATTTTGGATCCAGTTGAATTTTTAAAATTAATTATTATAAGGAGTGATTCCCTATTTGTCTGATTTTTAATATCAAATAGGAAGACATATCTTTGCATGTCTTGACGTATTAGGAAAAGTTCCTAGGGAGTACTACTTTATTCGTGACGTCTTAGGTATTAAATAGTAAAAATGTCGTTTTTGAAGTTAAGTAGTCAACCTGAAATTTTTTAAAATGTAAATGAACTAGTGCGACTGGCATAGCCAAGTCGTATAATTGAGCTTTTTACAGTTAAAGAAATTTATAAATTCTGTGTGTATTAAGAATAGTAGTCTAGTGAGAGATGTGTAAGTTTTACTGTTAACGAGATTTCTTCAGTTAGTTGCTCAAACAATTCCAAGATAAAAATGTCAGCATGAACAGAGAATGGACTTTTTAGGGGGTGGAGCTGGCTTAATCATAATATTTTTTGCATAAAGCGTTAATAAATATTTAGAAATATACAAGCTAGTAAGTTTATATAATGGAAAACTTGAATTAAAAAGTTGAATATAGGTTAAAGACCTATGGTTTTATACTGAGGTATGGGTCTAACTACCAGTTTAATAGAAGTAAAACTTTGGCGAGTTATTCAACTATATCCACACTTTTGGGTTTGTCAATATATTAGGCTAAGAAATTCTTTTCCCATCACCATAACCTTGTAGAAGGAAAGAAAAGTGGTAAGCTCTCTTGTTCTAAATCTTACCCTGAAAATTTCCTGCGCTTCATCACATCTTCCGAGATGCTTGATATGCAGAAAGGACTTTCTCTTGAAACTAGAGCACAACATATTACTGATAGGTTTCCTCAGTACATTTAACTGCTTCTCAACTCCATAGAATCTACAAAAAGTTTAAAATAAAATATAAAGTCATGAAAACTAAACACAGGATGAATCATAATTAAGCTTAAAGATTACTAGAGTAAAGATTATCTAGCTTCAGCTCCCTAATATAGCAAGTTCATAGTCCTAACAAGATAATTTATATCGATGAGATAATATTCAAACCATTCCAAACTAGTTCAAAGACATGGGCTCCTCAGTACAGTAACTGCATTGCTAACAAGTTAGGTATGAATCTCAAGACTCAAGCTGTTATTGTGGGAATAAGTTGGGAATCGGGATTAGAGGGTTATATGATCAAGCCATTTTCAATTAACACAACAGACTGCTAACACATGCTAGAGTATTTAAGAGTTGTCAATTAGAACACTCAAGTTGTGATATTCTGGGATAATTTGCGTTGCCACCATAGTCGAGCTGTCTAAGATTTAATAAGAAGTTATGGATGGGAATGCCTCTTCAATGCTCCATACTTTTCTGAGTACCACTGTATTGAGGAAGTTTTTTCTAGAATAAAGCACCATTACAAAACAAACTTGATAAACTATGACTTCAAGTATTGTGGTAGTGAACATATAAAGCTGATTAAAAGTTTAATAGAAAGCGTGAAAAGGGAAACAATACAAAGAATTGTTGATAGGTATTTAAATTTAATGAGAGACTTTATCCGATTGAATTAATTTAATTAGTGAATAAAATAATTTATTTCAAATAACATTTTTCATTCCATCTCCAAGTCCGATGGCTTGTGCTTTCCCTATCCTTCCAAGAATGAGGAAACCTCCTCGGTCATTATATTCTTGGGCCCATGACCCTCTTACTCCTCCTTAAACTTGAGAAAGGGTTTTGATATTTCGTGATACTGTCTTTTCTGCTTTTCCCTCCTTGGCTTTGCTTTGAACTTAAGCATCGATAGGGCTTTGCCCTTTGTCTCTATAAAAATACAATAAATAAATCAAAACAATTACTAGAATAAAATGGCTCACCCTCGAGCTTTTCAAAAATGTCTTCTCTTATATAGATCAAGTCTTTTTTATCCTCTTCAAAAGTAGTAGCATTCCTCATTCTGTTAGCGTGTTTTATAAGTTCACTCACGTAATTAGGCCAGAGAGTCCCTAATACGCCATACAAGTACTTTCTGTCAGGTAGTACCCGATAGTCGTCGTAGTAATTCATGAACTTCATGATGCTTTAATCATCCTAAATTTGCTCGAAAATCTTTTTAACTGAAAGCTCTTCATAGTAAGGCACATTGAAAGTTTGAACATCGGCGCTTTTAAGTAAGTCTTTTTTGCCTGCCAGAAAAATCCTTGAGAAATCTCATGGTGGTTTGGTTATCTGGTGGGAGGTAGTACCCCTCTAAAAATATTATAATGATTTAAGCTTACTATTGAACTTCAGGAATTGAATCAGGTCTTTCTTGGATCTAAACTTTTGTTGGAGCTCCCTATAGTCATGGCCTCTGACTTCGTCACTTTGCATCCTAGATAAATATTAAATAATTGATAACTATTATACCAATTTGATAATTAATTCTGTTTAGTTACTTTGAATCTTGAGGAGATTCTTGAGCTCTTTATTGAAATTCAAGAAAAGCTAGCCAATTTTCTATTGATTAGAATTTAATTTTTTAAGTTGAATATTAAATTTTGTAAAAGATTATTAAAAAAAAACAAATTGTTTAAATAGTAACTAGCAAGTAATGTAGCTACACCATTGATATAATTTATAAACATAATAATAAGTGGTATTTTGTATTTAAGTATTAGTTAGATTTTTAGTCTTATATATTATGTGCAGAACAAACCATGGAGCAGAAACCTGTGCAGTGACCGACAAATTAGAGAGTGCAAGGGACATGGCCCCAGGAAGAGACCACCCCTACTCGCACACGCAGACAAAGGGTGGTGCCGAAGAGCCAAGTTACTACTCCAGGTGTAGGAAACTAGTGTTGACACCAGAGATCTCAGAAGACTCAGAACTCAATGCGAAAAGACAAAGAGAATTCTCTCAAAAAACACTTCCTCAGGATGAACTTTTCAACAACTACTACTCCATTGTGGATGACAAAGATCTATTCGAAATTTCTAATTGTACTTAATCTGTGAGCTATAACAACACCGATTCACTGATAGCGTGGGTAAAAATTATCAGTGAGCCCGGTAATTCTGTAGACATACCTAAGGGAAATTCAAACTAACTAATACATGTTTTTTTCCTTATTAAATATGCACATAATATATAAGACTGATTAATATATAGTAGAGATCTGTATTAAATTTGCATCTCTATTTTATTAATTCCAGCCTTTTAGCATTTTACTACTACTATTAGTTATATTTATTATTTCTCATTTTGTAGGTTTATATGAAAAGTTTGAAAGAAAATAATTGGACATACATACTAGTCCAAAATAAGGCAATAATTAACTTACTTCTTAAAGTTTTGCTCAAGCTGACATATACTTGTTCTCAAGTTATTAGTGATTTTATTCCCTAAATAAAAAGTAATTATATTTCAACTAAAATTTACTTCATCATCGAAAGAACCAATCTATAATAGAATTTAAATAATTTAACACTCAGAATACTAACCCTTCTTGGTAGTTTTTTATTATAGCAAAGTCTAAGTTTAAAATCTTTTTTTTATTTTAGCATTTTTTAGTTTAAAAGTATGTTTTGTAAAAAGAAATACTGGTTAACTTACCTTTTTAAATTTATTAGACCACCATCATTGAGACCTGCCATACTTCTATTCATTATTATTAATTTTTAGTTTTAATTATTAAGTTTAATTTAAAAGTATAACGGGAATAGATTAATTACATTGTTAGATAATAGAAATTATTAAAAAAATTAATTATTAAAAGTTGTATAATGGAACCTATCACAATTAAAACAAAGCCCTTTTATTTGTAAATAAATTCATTTTTCTTCAGTTTTTAATGAAAGTGAGATTTTACTCATTTTTTTGTGGAAAAGTGAGATTTTACTCATTTTAAATATTAAGTTAAGTGGAAGGGGATATTTGGTTTTATTTCAGGCAAGGTTATTGGTGAAGCTATATTTTCAGAGATAATATTTAGTAAAGAATCAATGCTCGGAAAGAGAAAAAGGCTCGAGGTGATTGATGACACAATAAGATAAGAGTGCAGATATTGCGATCATTCATATGAAAGCAAAGGGTCACTTAGCACTCATGTGAATCTAAAACATTAAGTTGAGAATGCAGAAACTAAGGCATGGGAGAAGGAGATAAAGTACTTGCATCTTTTGCAACCAAAAAAGAGTATTTAACTGCGAGAGACATTATGACTCATGCAAGCTAAAACCCATTGATGCTTAAATAATGAAAGAAAAACTTCAAAAACAAAAGCTTAAGGGATATATCAGGGGGATCAAATTATTAAAATCAGAATTTACAAAAACTATGAGCTAGTTGCAATAAAAAGAAAAGTCAAAATTCTCACATACAAAGCACTCACTGAGCCTATAAAGTTTAGAGGAGATATAAATGATATTACAAAATGGCAGAGATAGCTCAAGATTGCTTGAGAAGGAATGGTAAGCTTTATGAAGTTGTTATGATGGACCCAGCATGGAGACTAAACAAGACCCTCCCTATGATACTATGTCAGACTAAGATTTTTTGAATATGCCAATAAACTTAATGCAAGAGAGGGAAATTCTCATAATATGGGTTATCAATTAGAAAAGACATTTGGCACAAGAATTCATCAAGAAGCATGGGTAAGAGGAAGTTGATGAGGGCAGTGGCTGAAGCTCACAAAGACTGGAAAAATACATTGTGGATGGGGCTTTTACACTTCACACTGCTTTGAGAAATTCATCATAGCTAAAAAGGGAAATGTCAAGGACATAGTATCATATCACAGAGCAGAGAATGTAGTAATAGCTCCAGTCAGAGAACACTCAAGAAAACCAGATGAGATTTACAGCTTTGTTTAGAAAATGTGTCCCGACAAACTAAATCTGGAAATTTACGCAAAGGAGCACAATCTAAGACCAGGTTGGACCTCGTTTGGCAATGAGCTAGTGGAATAAAATGATTGATCACATTATAATTAAATTTATAAAGCTTTCTACATCTAGTTTATGCATTACTTTTATTTTTGTAAAAATTTTTCATGAATATCTAACAAAATTAGTCTACTTTTTAGTTGTTTTTAGTTAATTTATTCCTCTGATTGTTAATTCGAAAATAAAAAAAAATATAGTGAGGACATATAGGCTCCGGTGTTGAGAGAAAACTACGTCTCATCAACTGACTGGAAAGAGCAAAAAATAATAATAATACCGACTTAAGAGTGTCAATATGATATACTTAATGATAGTAGGCATTCGTTAGAATGGAAGTTTCATTCTTCTATTTGTGCTTACAAACTGTATTAAGGGGGTGCTTTTCTTACTAGTAGTACTTAGATTGCATTATCTGTACTATGAACGGTTTACTTGATACTTTACGTTCAATTACTTTCTATTAACTTTTTAAGTTAATAACAGTTTTGGTACTTTCTCCAGGACTGCAGCTTTATTCTATTTTTAGTTTCTGATTGGTCCTTATTGATAGACATAAAGTAAGTTTTCTTCTCGATTTCATATTAAAATATACAATAAAAGTATTTCTTTTTTAATAATCTTAGACTCACTAATTAGAGTTTTCAAGCCTTTTTTAATATGCTTTTTAGTATATTTCAAAGTAGTGCTAAGGTATTAAATATGGGGGGGGGGGCGATATCTGAACCTATGATTATTTATCAATTTAATATCGCCAAATAAATCTTAAAAACTTTGTATAGGGTATTTTAAGGGTCAATAAAAATTATTTCGAAGTCAAAAATAAAAATAAAAAAATATTATTACTCGCTGATGTCGAAAAAGTTTAATTATTATAGCATTTATCATTAAGTTTTGCATTAAATTTTTGAAAATTTTATTTTTTTTAAAAAATTAAATTTTTACCAAATCTATATTTAAGATTATTTTAAAGTATGTGTAGGCCATGATTACGATATAAATCAATTCAAAGAATTTTATAATAATAGGAGATAATTAAATACAGTGTTTTTCAATTGATTTATATCGTAATCATGGTCTTCATATGCTTTAAAATAATCTTAAAAATAGATTTGGTAAAAATTAAACCTTTTTAAGAAAATAAAATTTTCAAGAATTCTATGCAAAACTTAATGATAAATGCTATAATAATTAAACTTTTTCGACATCAGCGAGTAATAATATTTTATTTTTGACTTCGAAATAATTTTTATTGACCCTGGAAATACCTTATACAAAGTTTTTAAGATTTATTTGGCGATATCAAATTGATAAAATATTCATAGGTTCAGATTTCGCCCCCCCCCCTAAATATTTAATAGTTCTTACTTTTTCTCCAGTTCATTCATGATTTCTACTTTTATCTTTTCATTTTATTTTCTACCTTCCTCCTCTTAATCATACTAAGATTCCTCTTCATCTTTATTCTAAGATTACTTCGATTATTAATATCCTCTATTCATTATATGCTGTTTACTTTAGTTTTCTAATATAAATCTTATTTATTATTGCTTTTAAAATTCTGCTTGATTTGGTTTTGAATTTTCTTAGTAGCTTCCTTGTTGTCATTCTTTTTTTAATTAATTTGCTTAGTTAATTTTTTCCCTCTTCTTTCAGTGAGTTAATATTTGGTAATTTAGTTGCATTATTTAACTGAACTACATCTTTCTTGTAATCACTGTTATCACTCTATGCTGAAGAAGATCCTTTCGTACTTTTCCTATTGCTCGTAATAATATCTGCTTAACTCACAAAAGGAGCACTTTTAGAGACTAGAGTAGGATTTCTTGATCTTGATCTATTACTTATACTGTTTAACTCACTTCTTTTGCGCTTTTTGTTTCTCTCCTCTTTCTTCTTGTTTTTCTCGAAGTTATCTTACAAATTTTCATAGAAAATAGTCTTGTTAAGATTACTCGAGCTTCCTTATATTCTGGCTTGATCCAGTTCAATGTAGTCATCTACTGCATTCTAGATTCTTTTTCATCCATGGTATATTGAGTGTTCAATTTTCTGCGTTTATGCTTGTTCAATTAGTTCTCCTAAAACCATTCCTCAAGCGTGCCTATGGTTATAAAGTGAAGATAACGATTTGAGAATGAATATGAAAATTTAATCAAGATTTATAGTGTAGTAAGAGACTCTAGCTGCTTTTTTTGTCTTAATTCATCTCCATTGACTGTATTTCCATCATCACACTTTACTTTTCTTGTACTGTTCAGAATCATGAAGACTATTCGCATCTGATACTTAGCATTCCTACTGTCAACGAGAACTGCTTTTTATGTGCTACTACTGAGTCCGCCGTCATAGCTAGCCACAAAGCTGTCTTGCTGGAGATCCTGGTTCAGTGAGAGACTCCATTATGTTTAGTGGAAATTTATTTATTTTCAGAGATTTAGTAAATTAAATCAGGCCTATTAAAACTTTTTAAGTTTTAATGTTTGAGAAATTTTTATCATGCAAATTGTTTTAATCTATAACGAATTTTAATTAGAGATGTTTTTATTAATTTTAGGCTTAAATATATTAATTCAAACTAGGCCTGATTTAATTTACTAAATCTCTGAAAATAAATAAATTTCCACTAAACATAATGGAGTCTCTCACTGAACCAGGATCTCCAGCAAGACAGCTTTGTGGCTAGCTATGACGGCGGACTCAGTAGTAGCACATAAAAAGCAGTTCTCGTTGACAGTAGGAATGCTAAGTATCAGATGCGAATAGTCTTCATGATTCTGAACAGTACAAGAAAAGTAAAGTGTGATGATGGAAATACAGTCAATGGAGATGAATTAAGACAAAAAAAGCAGCTAGAGTCTCTTACTACACTATAAATCTTGATTAAATTTTCATATTCATTCTCAAATCGTTATCTTCACTTTATCATAAGTTGGATTTTTGCAGTTGAAGTATATTATGCCACAGCTCTATCTTCTTATTTTTATTGATGGCTTTGAAGTCTAAGTTTATCTTCTTTCTCTTTCAAAAGTGTTTTTATCATCATCATCCTGATAATTATCTGTGAGAGTATTATCATCTAATTAATTAATTGTTATTAAATTTTGGCTACTTTCTGCAAGTCAAGTGTTTTATCTAACATATCATTTCTCATTAGTTAGTGATCTTGATTCAAATTAGGCGAAGTGTAATCTCTGGCTTCATTGATTTTTAGTCATTTGATTAATCGTGCATTTCCGACTAATTTAGTACGCAAAAAATTAAGATTTAAATTTAAATTATTTTTGACTTATAAAATTAAGATTATTATAATAAATCACTCAGTTCCTCCATAATATTCTATTTATAAGATAAAATTACTCAAAAATTGTCTATAAGAGAATGAGGCAGCACAGTTTTCTTATAGTGTAATATTCTAATATTGTTGATTTACTTAGAGACTCTTCCAATTTCTAAGAAGCTGCAGAAATTTATTAATTGATCTCTAAGACTTACAGTGACCCCTTGACCTGCTTCATTAAGCTTGATACCAATAAAGTACGAGTAAAAGCACTTGAATGCATTATTTATCGTGTCTTATGTTTCTTCCCTGCTCAATGATCCTGGATATATCCTCAAACCAGAGATTCGCTCTATATCTTAAAGAAGTTGCATCAATCTACGGAGTTAGCTCTCAACATACTCCAACCATTTTAAATGTGCTGACTCATCTGTGGAGAGAATATCAATCTTCAAGAAGTGTTCATTCTAATCGAAAAATCTGAATTTCTAAAATAGCTTAATTCAACTCTGTCTTTGCTTGTACTATAGAACTAGTGATTATGATTACGATTCTCAAATTGACTCTTACATTTATGAAACATCAATAGTTAACTTTGTTTCTTTTTTATTAATTGCTAATTTTGCTACTGATGTTTTATTGTTTTTTTGTGATTATGGAATTAGTTCTTTCATTAAATTCTTGTCTCTAGTAAATTTCTTGCAAATAGTATCAATTGTGTTGGAACATACTTTTTAAGCAGAGTTTTTAGGATTAGTATTTGGTGTTAAAATTAGCATTATATCCTGAGAATAAGCATCTAAGGCTTGAAGATTATTCAAATCTAGCTTGGTTTTATCTTTCTTCTTCCCTACTCTAATAAAGACAGGGTCAAATCATTTCTTTTCTGCATAAACTTCCAAGAATTTCTAAATAATGTGGCAAAGGTATAGATTAGTATTGTCTTAACATATCTTAGCTACTAAAATAGCATAGGATACACTTCCTAAATAACCAAATGTGTTGGAATAAATACCTCTTCTCATTACCCAAAGTTTAATAAACGAAGTGCCTATCTATAAACTCTGAAGTTAGAAACTGATCGAACTATGTTCTAAGTAGCTTTCAGTTCATTCAAACTGTTCTATGGTATATTAAATAAACACTAAAAATATGAAATTAAAACTATAACTACCATAACTAAGCATGTTAAAGATAGTTTCATTCTTGATCATCTTAGATATTTTTGGGTAGTTTTTAATAAGCTTATAGTCAATGCAAGCATAGAGGATGTCAATCTGAAATCCCTAGAACTTAAATTTTAAGACAGGAACTCTAACATCAACCACATCAAGGACATTAATTGCTACTTCATAAATCCCATCAAAATAATGTTTAAAGAAATAAAAGTATTAGAAAATGTTATAACAAAGAAATATGTATATTTCTTTCAAAATTTTTCTTTTTGTTAAATATAAATATGTTTCTTTTATGATAGTGTTAGTTGAATTTAAAAATAAAACTAAAAATTATAGTTTCCTTAAATTTATATAAAACACTTAACGTATTTTTCTATTTTAGCAATTAATATTTACAATAAAATTTAAACTTGAAGAAAATTAATGATTTCTTTAATGGGATGTAGCTGGTAATGAGATTCTTGAATTTATTAAAGAAATCATCATGCAGAGTTTGTAAATACTAGAGAAAATCACCAAATTAAATTAAAAGGGGAAAATATTTATAAATTATATATTCTTATTTTATTATTAAGGTTCAAAATTAAAAATTTTAAGATATCTATATTTTAAGTTAGATGTTATTTAATATATTTAAAAATTAAAAGAATAAAGTATTCATAAATTTCGAGAATTGTTAATAAATATATGAAGGTAGGACACATATAACATCCATATCTGTCTCTGGGAAATGTCCTTATAACTCATAAGAGCCAAATGGATGTAAACTTGCATGGCTTTTCTGAGCATCCTCTCTCAATATTTTCCTATCTTTGACAGCACACTCAATTATCCATTTATTTTAGATATCTTTTAGCTTTGCCAGAATTTCCAATCTTTTTCTTTTCTATTCTTAATCCTCATAGATTTTATGCTTCTCACGCATCAAGAATTACATGTACAGAGTCTCTTCATATGGGTCTTCGAAGTTAGATTTTACTTGAGGCACTACTTACTCTTAGTTGATGTTTTTATTTTGATTTTACTGAGTTACGTTCTATTTATCTTCACTCCCCATGTGTTGTTCATTTTTGTTCGTGCTATTAAGGTTCTTGTAGTTATAGGTTTTCTTTAATAGCCACTTTTCTTTTGATAACCCTAGTTTTATTAGATGCTCTAATCAAAAGAGGATTGGTTTTATGATTGAACATAAATAAACATCTGAATTATAGTCTTAATCTCCTTGGGTTTTCTATCTGTGATGTTTCTTATTTTCTGCCATTTATTATTAATTTATACAATCTATCAAATCCTATCAAGTTAAAGGAAGTTGAGAAGAAAATAGGGCTTAAAAAGAAAAAAATTAAAACGTAAAAATTGCTATAATTCATATTTGATTTGTATTTTTTGTTATGTGTATGCGTGTATCAATACTATTTTTTATAAAAAAGAAAAATTATAACCAAATTATATAACGAATATGCAAATGCTTCGAATTAATTTTGTAAAAAACTAACTTTACTTGTGATTATAATAAAAACTGCCCTATAATTTTATTGAATGACAATCTTATTTTAATATTATAAAAGGTAATAAGGTTTTTATAAGAGAATCAATTACAATCACTTTTTTTAAAAAATTTAGATTAGAGAGCATATACCACATTTATAATAGTCAAGTTAACTCTTCATCTGCTCATTTGAACATGATTATTTAAATTTTCTGCTTTAAAATATTACTCAACTATATTAGGTTTGATTTTCTAATAATTTTTCATTTATCAATATTAATGATAGTAAGAAACTCATTGAGTGCATATTAATCTTAGACTTTAAGAGTGTTATCATTCAATTTTAATTAAGGATTATATCTATTTCTCTTTGATTTTATAATAGTTCTATCATAAGTTTGAGTTAAAAGCTAATAGTTTTGATTGAGACTGTGATTATTAAAATTGTCTAATATTTATATTTTTGAGTATGCTTGGTTGATTGCATAGTATTTTATTAGTTCAACTATTGCCCTTGCATTTTTATACCAGAAAATTTTCTTTATTAATAAATTAAGTTCCTTCTACTTTTTACTATGGTCTCATTTTAGGTTTGGGAATGTCTTAAACATGCGAGGATTATGAGGGTAATTTAATTGTAAATTTGGTTTTCTTTTTATGATACTACTGATTAGAACTATTGCTAATATTGATTAAATTAACTAGTGTCTCAACTCTTTCATTTCAATATCCTTAAGTACTTTATCCAAATCAAAGAATCTAGCTTTCTTTTGTTTAAGAATATCCTGGAAATTACCCTCAGGAATATTGTTGGAATTTGAAATTTTGCAGACAAAGGAACTGTCGTCAGTTTTATCCTTTAAATAAAGTTAGTGAAGTCTTTCATTTGTACATTTAAGGATTTCATTAATTCTTAAATCATCCTAGAAACAAACAAGGAAGCTTTTGAAACGTTTTGCTGTTTGCTTTGCTAATGATTTTATCTCTAAATTTTGCTTGATTGGTTTTGCTGTTAATTAACTGTGAAATTTTTCATTCTGCCTTTAAGTTAGGATTGACTTCTTTAATTAACAGCCTGAGCTATGACATCTTTTGCTTTCTTGAATTAATGAATTTCCATTTATATTTAAATCTAATCTTGAACTTGTTGCTTAGTATTCTCATTAAACCTATTTTCCTCCTCTAATATTATGTTTTAGTCATCGATTAAAGCATATTTATAACTTGTTAGTTCTAGTGATTGTTATTAACAGTCATCATTTTTGAAAGATTATTTGCGCCTTAATAAATGAAAATACTTAAAATGCTTGAATAAAATTTGCTCTTGTTATTATTGTTACCGTGAATCTTAGAGTAATTTTTAAGATGTTTCAAGTTATTCACTTAAGTATTACTTGTTCTATTCTGCTGATACATATCTTAAGTCTTACTTTCATTAAAGTTCAACTCACTAGAGGTCTTCTCAATAATTTAATGTTAATATTTGCCTTGCTTATTCAACATAGTACCATATGGTATATTGTTTCTTTCAATGTTAGACTTTTACAATTGTTGGCTTATTGATTGCTTTTTATATGGATTTAGGATATTATTGCAAAAAGTACCTCCTCCAGCCATGAGATCCTGGAAATATTTCCTTAGATAAGTGATTTAAGTATTATTTGCAATACCAGTTGATCTCTCACTTTACTATTGATATAAATTTCTAATGTTTTTCTAGCTAGAATTCTTGACTATCTAAGCCATACCCAGTTACTTTGGCTTTTGAATTTGTCAATAATCAAGTAAGAACTCATTTTAAATCTTTATTGCGTGCTCTTATTTTAGGATTATCTCTGATTAATTCTGCTTTTCAATATATTGGGATTAATATGGTACATATTTTAAGATATATCTGATTAGCCGTATGTTTGTCTATAGAGAAATTTATCAAAATATTCAAATATCTTGGTAGAATTCATGCTATTGTGATTGCTCTAATATAACTTCTTTTTGTTGTTTGTTTATTTGTGAATTGTTCTAGCATAAAGACTTTCAGAGAGATTATATTCTTAATCTAGCTTAAATTGTTTAATTTGTCTTGAGATTAGTAAAATTTGGACATATTTATTTATTACACGATGTAATCTAGGTAAGCTGAAATTTATTATGGCAAGGCTACTCTTTAACGAAAGTTGCTTTCTACTGTTGTGATCATATTTTCTTCTTAAGTGTAGTATTGTAGACTTGATTCTTTTACTACTTGGAGTTTGTTCTATGACAATAAAAAATTTAATTCACTTAGATTATATAGATTTTACAAGTTCATTAATGCTTGTTGAAATTTGGTGCATAATTCAAGAGTGTTAAGACTTTCATTGAAATGTTACAATTACTTATTTAAAGTGCCAATGACAAAGAATTATTTGATTATAACAATTTTGCAAATATGACTCTTGAAAAAGTAGCTTCCTCTAAGACTTATTATAAATTTGATTATTTTTTTTTTCAATAGCAAGTAGGAAGTTCCTTATCTAGTACAAATTGTTATCGTTACATTCCCTTATCACTATTTGCAGTCTTTCATTATATCTTCGTCATCTTAATAATTTATCATGGTTTCTTTGTGTATAATAAAAGAGTTAGCATTCATTATTTTCTCAGTAAATTCCTCATAAAATCGAACAAAGTCAATTAAAGAGTAGATATTCCCTTGCCATTCTGAAACTTAATCAATCACTCTGATGTTTAAAATCAAGTGACTTTGTGAGAAGGACAAACCATCTTCATCAACAATTTGCTTTCTATTTAAAAATGCCTTCTTAAGCAGTTATTCAGCTTAATCTAGTTGATAAACTGGGAGCCAAGTCACATAATTTTCAGTTTAAAATTCTTCATTTGTCTCATCAAATAAATAACAGAGAGTTTCAAGAAAAACTTCATAGCATCAAAAGTTCTCTTCATAATTAATATCTCCATCTTGCTATAGCTTAGTTCAAAATATTTGATTGAGTATTTGATAAATTAAAGTTTAAAGATGGTTACTGAGACTCAAAAAGCGTTTCAAGTATTTAGCTTTTCCCAGTTGATTTCTATCCATAAGTGAGTACAGTTGTTACTAAGTTTCCAATCGCATAACTTTAAAGTGACTGACTCAAATTCAAGTCAAATACTTATTTCTTATCATAGTCTAGATTAAAAGTGTGATAGAATTGACAATTTTTGTATAAATTCTAATTGAAATTCAAATTTATTGATTACTATTGAGTGTCTATATTAACGCTATCCAATAAAACTTCCTAATCTTCTTATTCAAGCTCTTAGTTATTTAGTCCAATCAATACTTTAATATTTTATGTGAGATATGAATAAAAAAGCAATAATTTATTTGTACAATTTTTTAAACAAATTAGATAAATTAATTCAACTATGATAAAAACTATTGAAGCTAGAGGGATTTTAAGTTTCACTGCTTCCATAAGCGCTGCCGTTTCCGCTTCCTCCATTATTATTAGGATTGATATTACCTTTCACGAAATCAGAGACTGGATCATTACCGCTTGATCTCCGTCTGTTTTCATAGTTTAAGTCATCAGTAGGTATTTCGTGTCCGCAAGATGGGCATGTGTTATGCTTATCAAGCCATGGTAAGATACAATCTACGTGAAGCAGATGTTTACAAGGAACTTTGTAAAATTTATATTAATCTTTGAACTGTTTAAAGCAAACTTAGCATTCTTTCTTTTGCATTAAATCGGTACCATGTAAAACTTAAAGCTTTTTAATGAATGCTTTGGATGTAGGAATGCCCTATTATTAATTCATAGCTTAGCTTAGTGATTCTTGCAGAGATTAATTTAAAAGTTTTTACTCTAATTGCCATTTCTAAGACCACCAAGAAAATTTCCTAATCCTCCTAATATATTCAATTCACCAACACCATTTGGTTAATATAAGTTAAATAAACGTTTAAGATTAAGGTCCTTAATTCCTTTAAGGTCATTTAAAACCTTATCCTCCAAAGATATTTCCAAATATATTATTTGCACCTCCAAAGCCCTAAAACTATTAGTTTTGCTGCTATTGTTGAAATTATTGTTGTTGCTGTTACTATTACTAAGGTCTTGCACCAGTATTTTAGCCAAATAAAGGAATTTATTACTACAGTTAGTCAAGGATAAATTGCTATATTTGATCTTCGTTTGCATCTAGATTTTCAAAGTTAAGGTCTAATATTGACTTGTTAAACCTGAGCTTGGGTATCATCCTCTAATTCCCCCCATTCTTCATTTCCATCATCCTCTGGCAATCCATCAATATCAATCTTTATTTCTTAGTAGTGTCAATGTTAGTAATATGAATTTGAGAATCTCCTCTAGCATTACCATGAGCAGTCTAAACATTGACATTCTACCCATTTTGATTGATAGCCTACTAGGTCTCTTAGTTTCTCAGTATCTCGTTGATCTAATTTTGAGGATTATTTTACCAATCTTAATTTTAGCCAAATTAGTTGATGTCGAAGCTGTTGACTTAAGTAATGACTGTTGCTATACCATTGTGGGTGGTAAATGTCTAAGTGACTGGAGCAGTAAATGTAGCTTATTATTATAATAGCATATATAATAATACAAGCAATATGCTCAAAACATGTGGAACGGGGTTGGGATTAATGTTATTTGAAGAGTGATTGCTAAATTGGGCGTTTGCTGAATTATGATTGCTAGCATTCCCTTACTTTGTTTCTTCTTTTTACTCTTAAGGCGTTCCATTGACTTATTAAGGGAATCATCTTTAATTTGTATTAGTCAATTACGCTTCATCTAGACAATCATAGAAATCATAATCTGAATGTTGGGATCCACTCCTTTAAGCTTTATTCTACTCCGCTTATTATTTTTATGTTCCATTAGAATTAGTTGCACTTGATTGCCACTATTACGCTAAAATCTCATTTTTGTAGAGATCCTTCAAACTCTAAAGCTGCTGCTTGTCTTCTATCAGTTCCAAGAAATACTGACCACAAGTAGGGCATGGGTACTCATCATCATCTGCTGAAGTGGTTGAATTGAGTGTCTTAAGAAACTCATTCTTACAAGTGTGGCAGAAATATTAGCGTGAACTTTCTATCAATAAACTTAACAACATAATATATTATAAAACTAATAAAATTAAGAATATAAGATAGAGGTGTTTGCAAATATTGATTTCAAATTTAAATTGATAAAGAAAATTTATTTTAAATTAAAATGTCTAAATTATTAAAAAATGCCCTTGACAAAAAAATAAGTTTAATCATTCAAATTAAGTAAGTTCAATCCTCTGCTAAATTATATGTGTTTATTATCTGCATGAATTGTTAATAATCATGCCAATTATAGGGTAACTTGTAAAATTCTAATTGTTTGGCATAAAACCAAAAGAGAACACCTACCAGACAAGGCAGTTTTATATCAATTAATGACAAGCAAACCAATAAATAATCCCTCTAAATGTCACATAATAGACAAAATAGCGATAATAATTTGCTCAATATAATGAAACAAAGCAATACAAACACGAGTAATCACCACTTGAATGTAATGAGATAGAGTAGTAATAGTGGGGCTTAAAATTTACAGGGGTCTCAAACTAATAAAAAACAGTAGTAAAGTAATGGAAAAATGTTCAATACAAATCGAATGAGCAGCCAAATTACCAGTTACAACGCAAAAGATGATAATGTTTCAGTTATCAAAGGTAATCTAATATTGGTTTTAATTGACAAATTCTATATAATAACTCAATACATTGAGTTTAAACTAGTCAAACATGAATTAAGCACATATCCATTAAAACAGTAGAATAAATGATGACGCCTAAAGCTTATAATCTTACTAAATCTAACAACCTTTGACTCAGAGAATATATAATAATAAAAGCGAACATAGCTTCAAATGTAGATAGTTAGACTGTTGGTCTCAATTCATTTTACCTCACATCAAATAATACAAATATTATAAAATGCAATAAAGGATGAATTAATTAATTGAATGTAAAAAGAAATCAATATTAATAATTGCGGTCTATTTTTTCAAAGAACTTGGCAATATGTTTTATGGTTTCGAGTGGTTTATCAAAGTGTACCCAATGACCAGCCCCATTTCCCACTACTATATCCTCAGTAGTAATATTTGGAAATATCTTCTAAAAGCTGAATAAATGTATTAAAATAGATCTTTCCCCTACTAAGTGATAGCATGGTCCTTGATATCTTAATTGCTGATCAAAATAGGGTATATTATCATATTCCTTGAATAAAGCTTCTGCGTTTACTAGCCATCTAACTTCGTCATTATGATTTGGAACCATGTTTCTTTTCAACTTAGCCACGAATTAAGTTTTGTTTTTGAAGAATACTTGAGCTTCCTTTAAAGCTTATTCTTTACAAAAACTTTTATTCATGAGTGAGTTCACAAATTCAAGCTAAACATAATAAATTTGAGTTTATCAAAACACAATGAAAAAGTACTCAATTTAAAGTAAAACTTACTGCTGAATAAGTAAACTCTCGCAATTTAAGATTGGACCTCTCATCTACTGGTGAGGAGTCTACAATTATATATCCATCTTCTCGATCAGGAAATATTCAAGCGAGTGTCATTGCAGTTATTCATCCTAGACTATGTCCTAGAACTGTGAACTTATGCAGTTGCATTTTGTCATCAAATCTGATTTTGTCATCTGTAAATAAAACATAATTCATCTCATCATGGTAATTTGAGGACATGTGATTTCTCAACTCAACTAGATAACAATTTCTTTTTGCAAGGATCTGAAGAAATATGTTTTTAGTGACATTTTAAAAAGAAGAATTTTACATCATCTCTGTTGCAAAGACCTCTCCAATTAAGTTAATTGCCTGAGAAGCCATGTATTACTATAAATATCCTTTTAAGGATTTATTTGAGCATCTTTAATTTCTATATGGGATAAGTCTCCATCTTCGTTTCTCACTTTGTAAACTAAGAATTTATAACGTTAATGCTCTTATAACTTACCATTTCCAGCGCTTCTTTACGAAATTGGAATCAAATTTGTTTTATTTAGGAAGGGTCGAAAAGTTTAAAGATTATTCATGAATTTTGAAGTAAAATTGTTAATCATATTTACGGCTAATTAATATATTATATCTTCATCATTTTTAAATTAATTATAAAATCCCTTTCTCTTAGGCACCAAATCATGTATAAAAATAACAAGCAATGTTTCCAATAGCTAGCCTACACCCCTAATTCACATTCAGTTTGAAGGATATATTCCACTACTCTGCGTATTTATTGTTATGATATTTAATCTTGGACGCCCAAAAGAGCTTCAAATCCTTCAGTTTCACAATGGAAATCAGGTTGTCGAAGATAAACGATTTAGCATCAACATTTCTTTAAAGTTCCTTCATTTCTGCGGAGTTGTGTCTGTAATTAACTCCATATGGCTCAAAATTGAATTTCATTTTATTTATCACATCGTCATACATATCTTCATTTTTTATAGCATCTTTTATTTTAGAATTGTAGAAGTTAAAGTCTTGCAAGGTTTCTTTGTTTTTCTAAGCATTTACTAAGTACCTTATTGCTGATTCAAGAAGGGGATAAATATTTTTGTTAGATACCATAAATTGATTTGATTTTAATCTACCAACCATACCAGGTAAATCTGGTTTTTTAACTGTTGTGTCTACAACTTCAATAAGTTAATTATCAACATAGATTTCTACTTATTTGTCTTCATTCTCAAACATTTCCACTCTTTTTCTTGGTTTTTTTCTAAGCAACTAATGATGCGTATTTTTAAGCTTCAAATTTTAATGAAAAATGCAAGTATGCTAGGACACTTATCAAACTAAAATCAACATTGTGAACAATCTTATAAAGAAAATTCATAAATCTGTCCATTTTATCCACTCTAGCACTGCTATCAAAATCTGATGTAAAATATTCCAAATTATCGTGAGAAGATAAGTATTCTGTTTTATGTTAGAGAAATTCTCCTCTTCTATCTCCATCCTCGGTTCTTTCACTTTTGTTGTATCTGATTCAATCAAAACTGCTTGATCTTTGTTTTACTCAATTGCAATTTTCTCATACTAATTCTCATCTGGTTGATCCTTATCTATACTAATAGAATCGACCTTATAGTATACTTTTGAGTCTCCACTATCTCTTGACTTAATGTTAACCTTTTCCTACTCTTTCTTAAAGAACATCTTATAGATTTCATCTTGTCCTTTTCTATAAGGTTCGTTCTTTCTCTCTTACTACTCTTATTGTCTTTTAGTCTTAATTTACTCTAATTTTCTAAGCTCCTCTTCTAAATTGTAATTCTTATGAGGTTCCTGCTGTTTCTTTAACTTTTCACTCCTTCTCCTAAGTAATTGTGAATATATACTATCTTCTCTATTACTTGGATGAATAAATGGCTCCTATGAATTCATCATATTTTAGTCTCAGTTCTTCATTTGAGAATATCTAATAGGCTTCATTGATTTCTTAATACCTCTTTTGCGCTTTCTGATAATCTACGTGCTTATGCATTTGTGATTGTAATATATCAGGGTGATATTTCTTTGCTAAAATGAAGAAAGCTTTTTTAATTTTATTGGAATTAGCATTAAAAACTTGTAATTTTCACTTAAATAATTTATTTTTTATGAATTGAAATAGTCAAATGAAATAAAATATATATTGAAAAATTATAATTTATGCATTAAAACATTATCCGACTTTTTTTTATTTAAAATTTGAAAATTTTTTAAAGGAATTTTCATTTTTTAATAAAAACTTGAAGCTTTTAAGAAAATTTTCCAATTATAAAATTGCTTGCTGGAAAATATATTATATTGATAATATTTAATCATAGATTATCAGTTTTTATTTCTTCTAACTTTCAAGATTTTATAGAAATCTATTTCTTAAGCAAAGCTTTGCTATTAAAAGTATCTCACACTTGTCTTATATAGAAGATTCTATCTTATTTAAAGGTTTCAAACATAACTAGAGCAATTATTTATTTTGAAATGTTTATTCAAGGGATTGTTCATTTTTATTTATATTCAATGTATTAAATTTATGCCACAAATTAAATTAAGATAATCTAATTAAACAATCATACTCAAAACCAATTTAATGTTTTTAAAAATGTTCTGACCTGTTTTGCATATCAGTAAATTAATGAACATTGCTGAATCCTGAGTGTTTTCTTTATATGATTTAAATGTCGTGTGAGTGTTAAGAGTGTACTCTTGATCTATTTAAAGGTTTTGAAATAAAAAAGACCCAATCTTTATTGGCTCTTCACAGTTAGTCCTTTCTGAATCTCAGAAATCTGAATAACCTTGTCCAAAAATGAAATTAATAAGAGCAAAAGCCAAACAGATAACAGTTACATAGTCGCTAGTTAACCTAAAACTGAAGTATTTAGTAATAATTGAACTAAATAGCGGTCCGCTTATCTAGAGAATACCCAGAAAACAATTAAATATTACTGGTGATAAATCGTTGGCTTGGGTTTCATTGTAAGGATATTTGTCAGCAACTGAGTCAATCATCTCAGGTAACGAGGGCTCTAGAATAAAGGGATCAACTATTCCATGTAAAGCTTGTTTTACCCCAATAAATTTATTGAATCAGGTAATCCTAAGATTAATGAAGGACTACTCATAGATTCACAAAGAACGAAAGAGCGCAATCCACGATTATAATTACTCTCTTTTCAATCCCTTTTGGCATAAACTACACTAAAATGCTACAGGGAATGTAAAATACATGCAAATTTGTAAAGAATAAGCCAATTTATAGTTAATTTATTTGTAGTCATACAACCTAAAAGCCAGAATAGGTTCCATTATCCCATTTAAAAATGTCCTAAGGATGCAGAAATTGCTCCAAAAAGGAATCTTGAATTACTGAGTAAAGTAAAATACCCAATTTCTGAGGTTTTGTTAGATTAATTCTTTTCTCTATCATCTTGCCTTTCTCCAGATAGCAGTTATATTGAGCTAATTGCTCTTTTATTTAATTTAAAGTGATGTTATCAATTCTTTTTGAGAGAATCTTATTAATATAAAAGTTATTACTATAAAAACTTCCAAATGTGAAAAAAAGTAAAGTTAAAGCCACCCATAGTATAGAGTACTGAACCTATGATAGGTCTTAAAATTAAACCGATTCCTGTCACTGGCTCTATATAAAATGTGATGACAAACTATCGATATTATTTATAAATATTTCTAAGTTTATCCAACTAGTGCTTCTTTTTTATCAGGATAGAAATTCGTGCATATAGAATAGCACGTAGTTAAAATACTATTAAATGTAAATCCCTGTAGTAATCTTATCACATAAACAATTAGAATGTCTAAAGTAGGATCTTCTACATAGATAAAACTTGACAGTAGAATAAATGGTAATCCAATTGCAGCAACGCCAGTTTGTATTATAGGTCTTCGTCCATATTACGAAATTATCTTTCCAATAAATGGTGAAGAGATTATCATTGCTACTGAGTAGATAGCAAAAATGTATCCAATTATACTTAAATTTACTTGCTTCTTTTCAAATTCAAAAGGGAGGAAAAGAGCAATAATTGCATAAGCAGAGTTTGAAAGCGCTGTGATGAAAAACATGCTGATGAGTGTCACATCCAAGAAGCCCATTTAATCAAAAGTTATTAAATTTAGCTATTCATAGAAATTTCATTTTATAGTCGTTAGTATTACCTAAAATGCAATTATTCTCAAAGGGAAATGAATCCAACGAAATTAACTAATGAATTCTAAAAAATCATAAATCGTCTACTCTAAGTAATTTAATTCTACTGTTGGATAAATGTTCTGCATGCTTCTAGGCATTGTCAATTTATATTTTATATCTGTAAATATAATTTTCTTTCTTTAATCACTCAGCTTTTCTCTGACTTCTGAAAGAGATCTCTATGATTATTTGATTCTAGATTCAATATCTACTATGCTCTTTAAAATTTAATAGATTAAATAATTCTCAATTTGATAGAGTGGCTCCTCACTTTTTAGCACAGTGTTTATCCAATTCAAATTTTTGTTAATTATTAAAAGTACTTAATTAATAAATAATAATTGATACCTTTTTAATTAAATGAGTTTAAACAGTATAAATTACAAACTAAAGTTTTTTCAGGTGTAGTTCTTTTTCACGTAGACAGTATGACTGATATTTTTATATACTAATGCGAATGCTGGAAAGCTGAAAATATGATGAAAATCAAAATATTTTACAAGAACTTATTAAGTCCAAGCATCACTCTTTGATATTGAGATTGAGTGTGATCTATAGTCAGAAATACTAAATGATTGTAATATCTATCTGTCAACTAAAGTAAAAATTAATTATTATAGAGAAATTTAATTACAGAGGTAGTGTAGAAGTAAAGTACAGACTTGGACAACTGTATAAAAGGTATCATAATTTTCAAGTTCTGTCTGAACTATTTACAAAAACATTGGAATACTAATTGTGCTTAAGATCACGGTAGTGAATTAAATTACTTATAATAACTATATAATTGTACTTATCAAGAACATCAACAGACATAAGCGATTGTTTGTGAATGGAATCATGCTCATCAAGCAATCTACCGTATTAAGAAAAAGTAAGGGTAATGTTGTTTCTGTTTCTAACAAGCAAACACTCTTTGCCTGTGTCATAAAAATCTGAAGTCTCTCATCGTATCTAGTTCTTTTGATGGACTTAAGATAACTTGTTTTGAATAAGCAAAGCCTATTCTCGAATCATGTCTGTGAATTCCATGTAAAGCAATAACTAATTGTTTCTCTAGAGAATCTATCGTTTCTAGTAGCATAACAGCTCTGGACTTTGTTTGTGATTATTGATATAAATCTCTCCTTATTTGGGATAGGCGTCTGAGTGATTGAAAAAGCCAGTCATTTCAATTTGTTCCTCATATTGATTCATAAAACTATCATAATAATCTTTTGATCTTATCTCAACAACAGGGTACATGATTCTGTTAATCATATGTAGGTCTAAGATTTTTACATCTAAATCCAAAGGACTCACAAAGAAAAAATAGTCTTCATTGCTATATAAATTTTAACTATCGGCAAAATACATTACTGGCAGGCAACTAGAGCTGGAAATTTTCTATTTAGAAAACCTAAATTTTGAAGTAATTCTAATCCCTTTGGATCACTGACGTTAACACGAGCAATTTTTGTCTGTTTTTCATCCTAAATATGAATTTATAAACACAAACCTATGGTACTAAATTCTAATTCTTACATGATAAGAGTACTACTTATATGTAAATTCCTAATGCAAATCATCAAATTATGACTTAGAGTAGCACCCTGTTTTATTGTCTGATGAATTTGTAATTCAAATTAAAAATAGTGGTGAATCCTGTTTAAAGATTGCTATATCATTATAACTATTTATTATAAGATCTCCTGCTGTAAGTGTTGGAAGATTTTAATCGCATTCTTTTTTTATAAAATAGTAAATAATATATTAAAAATTTAAGTTTTATTAATTTATTCTGCTTTCAGGTTGAATAAACAATTTCACCATAGGTTTCAATCTGAAATCATATACTCTTGATCTAACCCAGCGAACTAATCCAAGTATAAGGGATATCTGCAAAAATATTTTCTTAGTGTCCAATTCTCTTTATATAAATAAATATTTTCCACTATTTAAGATATGAACTTATAAATGTTAAATATGATTTGTCTTGCATCTGCAAGCTGAACATATTCGATATAATAATTTAAATTTAAGAAATATAATAAATTTAAATAATTATTTGAAGACAGAAAAAAGTAACTCAGAGCAATACTCTTATCAAATCAGACCTCCCTTCAATGACAAGTTCAGACCAGCTGTACATTTTAATTCAATTTAATATCATTCTTATGGGAAGCTAAAGAGAAAATATTGGGTAAAGATAAGCGCTATAAAATTATCTCGTGGAAGTGATTATTGGACAGGGAGTCAGCGTGTGCAGTTGATGTTTCTGGGACGAAGATACAGACAATTGCACATGGTTTCAGATATTAATGATTATATATTATTTTGGCTTGTTGTTGCTTTCGCAGTATATATATATACAAATAAGAGCATTTTAAACTATATTTGCCGCTTGTAATTGTTTAAGTAAAAATACTTATGCTTTAAATATACTAAGCAAGATTAAACAAAAGATTTATGTTCATTATTTTTAACTTTCTATGACTTAAACTTTATTTTCAATAAATTCTTATATAAGCAATAAATATCTTCTTTAAACTTTATGAAACTCTTCTTTTTTTATAATCCTAAAATCTTTTTATTTAATTTGCATTTCTCATCTGATTTATTTTCTTTTATGCTTTATTTAAAGCTTGATGAAGCCTGGCAGGTCTAAATTTGAGGGCATGTAATAATATATTAATTGATAGTAATTTAAAAATTAAGAAAGAGGCATCTCACATCAGACATCTTCACTACCCAAAGATGATAAAATTTAAGATTGGCTCAGTAAAAACAATTTCTACACTTTCCAAGTCAAACGTTGACGAAATAAATTTAAACACCCTCGAAAGACCTTCTTTGAATGGGGGCTGTTTTTAATTATTCATGAAAAATAGTAGTAACTGTGAGGGAGACTTAGAAAAATTCCAAATTTTCCAACAAGCTCCAGCTATAATAATATTCAAGGGTTTCATATTGAATCTAAATTTTCAAAAATACATTAACACAATTTGGGCTGTTATTAATTAGACTAATTAGATTAAATTTAAGCCAGTATAATATTATAGATATTTTTATTAAAATGATGCAATACATTCTAAAACACAGTGAAATTTAATATTATACAATTTCTTACTAATTTGGATGACATTTTAATTTTAGAATTATAAAAGATGCAGGTTTTAAATGTATTATAAATGGAGGATTAAACTTAATTAATGTTTTTTATACAATATAATTATAATTATATTGATCTTTAATAGTAAAGCTTCCATGAGGATTTAAACCATGCTCAAAAACTTGAATTCTAAAGTATAAAGTCTTGCCAAAATTATTCTCTTCAAAATAAAATCATTCATAATTTCTAGTATTATCTAATATTGAGTTGTAATTAAAATAATTAAAATCCAAGAATAGGATTAAATTTAAGAAATTTTAAATTAATGTTAACATAATATAATATCAGTTCAGCTTTGTAAATATATCCAACCATAGTTTATTTGAATATAAAGATGCTATTTACTATTACTTCTAAAACCAATTGATTCAAAGTACAAGATCTATCCTAACATTAAGTTGTGGAAGATTGCAATAAAAACATAATATCTTTTGGATTATGGAATCAGTTTCAATTGCAGGGTCTATCATAGGATATAATATTGTTTATAATTTTATTGTCCGTAGATAGAATAATGGCAGAATTTTAATATGCACTCCAATAATAATAATAACTAAGGAATGAGTCATAATTAATTTAATGGGAACAACAACAATTCTAATTTTTCGTAAATTAATAATGGAAATCAAAATTAAAATTAAAGTCACTCCACAAAAATGGGTATTATAACTTTAAAGATATTGGTTCTTAACTAATTCAATTTATCAATAGATTTGCAAAAAAATTAGAATTTATTCATTTAATTCTTATTAGTAATATTATTTGGTCAACATAAACAAGATAAATTGTTGATTGTTTATTTATTTAGATTATCATATTATAAGTACTGTATTAATTAAAATGGATGAAGTAATTCGGGTGTTGTTGACCATTGGTCACACATGTCGCAATTGGTCACACATGTCCTGATTGGTCATACATTTTTTATAATCATATTTTTTAGTAGAAACATCACATCAAACCACTTGTAACTACATTGAGAATGTGATAATTTTATCTCCATAGTTTGAATCGATCCAAAGCCAAAGATTTTGATACCCCTTAACTCATATTTGTAACCTAAATTTCTTAAAATTATGAATGAGTTAAATCTGATTTAGCAACTTAGTACACACAAGTCATACTTTTAAATTAATACTTTTACCTTAAAATAAAGGAATTATATTAAACCAAATCCACTTAAAATTATTGTTAGTGATCAAGGTAGCAAAAACTTTAGATATTTAGATAGTAAAAAATATGATATTCTTTCAAGATCCAAACATTTAAAAGTATTTGTTATTTTAAAGAAGAACATCTATAATCTATTTATTATGGTTTAGAATTCATATTTTTTACTATCTAAATATCTAAAGTTTTTGCTACCTTGATCACTAACAATAATTTTAAGTGGATTTGGTTTAATATAATTCCTTTATTTTAAGGTAAAAGTATTAATTTAAAAGTATGACTTGTGTGTACTAAGTTGCTAAATCAGATTTAACTCATTCATAATTTTAAGAAATTTAGGTTACAAATATGAGTTAAGGGGTATCAAAATCTTTGGCTTTGGATCGATTCAAACTATGGAGATAAAAATTATCACATTTTCTATGTAGTTACAAGTGGTTTGATGTGATGTTTCTACTAAAAAATATGATTATAAAAAATGTATGACCAATCAGGACATGTGTGACCAATTGCGACATGTGTGACCAATGGTCAACAACACCCAAGTAATTCCCATACAAAAAAGCATTTTAAACTTGTTTTTCATTAAAACATTCCTTGATTTTATTAAAAAAATTGTTTTATTTTTGGATGTAATCTATTTAAATTTCATTAAAAATTTGAAAATTGAAAGAAGCCCTTCAACAAACATCAATTCTCAAAGCTGTATAATTTTTTTAAATTAAGCACTTCTTTCTGACTCTCGATAAGCTTCAGATTCGGGGACTATGAGAATGAATGATAAGTCAATCTACCAGTGCTAAAATGAGTATGATTTGTAGCAAATGACTTCCTCTTACCACTAGAACTTTTAAGAATAACTTAAAGAGAAAATCGATGTGCCTAGTAAGCAGCAGTAGTATGTTGCAATTACTTAGTTGCTTCATTCTACACTTAGGAAGTTAGATAGACTTGGGTTCTCTAAAGGTACGTTCAAATGCAGTACCAAAATCGCTTATTCTTTCAAGGAAGATTTTATTTGAGGGACAAGATGGGGACGATGAAGACTCCATTCAATAAAATGTTTGGGTGAAAAAGTCTTTTTTAATAATTGAGTTGGCCTGTTAATTACAAAGAGTAAATACAACAGTTTTATATCGATGTTTTTCTATTTTATTAATTCATTAGACGGATGTTATCATGTGAGTAAGATGAGATTGATGTAATATAGTCAGATACCTGCTCAGGAGTTTTTCAACACAACGATAATCGATTACTAGGAGGTGATTTTGAAATAGAACATTTTTCCTAATTTTGCTTTTTCTGTAAGATAGCAAATTAATCTTTATAAGATGGACAGATCTGCTCAGAGATAGATAATTTCAATTTTGGGTCAACCACTACTACTGCTCAATCTTAACTAACTTAAAACTAGTATCAAAATTAAACTGCTTATATGAAAAAAGTAGCAAAGCTAATCTACCACAATTTGAAGCTCATTCAGGAATCTTAAGAAGAATATTTGGATCGCTTTAAGCAGACGACTACATATACAACTACCACTAAAATTAAGAGCAGCTGCAGTGACAGTGAAACATATTAAAGAAGTTCTCAAATTGTGTCTCTGGTAGGTAAAGCGATTACATGGGCAGATACAAAGTCATGAGTAGTAACTTGTCTGACATCTCCTCTTTGAATGAATACCAAGAAATGTCTCACACTCATGCTGGGTTGAACAAGGGCAATTAGTATGAGTAAAGTCAGCAATTTCAAATTCCATATGATTAGAAAGGCCCAAGCTCTATAAACTTTGTTAAGACTTGTATTGCAAAATACTCTGGAAATTTCCTTACTAATAACTTTAATGCAACTTAAGGGCAAACTTAAAATGTCAGGTCAAATACTTAAGATGACGAGTTTTACTAATATAAGAAATAGAAAGCTAATTATGAAGCATAAATTAAAGCCTTAAATATCTTTAATACAATTAATCATGATGAGATTATAATTTATAATAAATCCAATTCTAATACTTATTTCATCTTAATTTATGCTTATAATGTATATTAGCGTAAAATGAATCAGACTACCCAAAGAAAATGTTTTCTAAACGACAATGGATATCAACAATATATAATGGCTTAATATATTCAAAAGCCTAACCTTTACTACCTAAACTTTCAATAACATCTATTTTAAGTGAAATATCCATCACAATTTAGAGGAATAATAAATCACAACAAAAAATTAATATGTAAAAATTCCACAATAAACTAGGGCAGTCCAGTAATTCGAAGGAGCAGTCGAAATTTGCAGATAAAATTTGGGAATAATTACAAATTATCAGACGCTATAGATTCGAGACACTAAGAGAATAGTTTTAGATTGAATCTAAGAAAAATTGCCTTAAATTTTGTTTAGATTGATGACAACTACCAATAGGAAGAGTCAGGAGGGGATTCTTAATCATAAAAAAGAACTGTCGAATATGAATCTTATTTCAAAGATTCATCAACCATAGTCAAACTTGTACCAAGATAAAAGAAAAATCAAAAAGATAAGAAACTTAAACTATAACTGCCAAAAGAAATTGATCAAAATAAACTTCAACTTAATAGGAAAATCTTTTAAATAGTAACTAAAAATTAATGCTTATAATAAGTAAATTGGATGGTAATTAATTAAAGATATATTATTTAATATGGTTAAAGCATATTTGAGGTCTGTTAATAAGACATTGTAGGTGGGTTAGTAGAAAACTAATCTAATATTTAACTTTGTTCTATCACAGACTAAAACGGATTAGTGAGGGGAACTTTCTTAGTATCCAAATCAAATGAAATTGTCAATTTTACAAATATCTAAACTGGTTAAGTTGATTTCAAGATCTATGACGATAAAGCATTCCCAATTAGAATTATATTTCAATGTCAATAAAATCAAGTTATATGTTTATTACATAGTCAAGTTAGATAACTAAAAGTCTCTTTAGATCTTTTAGCAATAGTTTTCAATGATGGAACTATTTAAGTATACAAATGCAAATGAATGAAGATTGAAAGTTAGAACAACAGCACAGTTTTATATTTCATAGATCTGCAATTACTTCCATCAT
>ARYC01002523.1:0-10692 GCA_000711775.1 Oxytricha trifallax
TATTTTACCTAAGATTTCACTAATTTCTTTCTTCTGCATGACAATATTGTTAATTTTAATATTATATTAAATTTATAATTTTCACTTTGGCTAAAATAATTGCAATTAATCAATTAATACTTATCCAATTAAATTAATTAGAAAATTAATATTATTATTATTATTATTTGTTGTTTTTTTTGTAATATCAATATTAATCGTTATACATATTCTCGAAAAGAAAAGACTTTTGCTTTAGTTTTGATTAAATTTTTATATATTTTTTCTACTAATGACTATTGTTTATTGACACTACTTTATGAAATGTTGTTGACATTTACTTTCTTAAATAGTTATTGATTTTATTTGTATTTTTTAGTTGTCTATGAGTTTAAAATAACTATTGTAGGAAAACATTTGATTTAGGAAAATAAATTATAAATTAATATATTAATAATTAAAATCGTGGCATAATAATTTCTAGAAATCTAGAAAATATGGCACTTGTTCGATCGAGAATTCAAAATCAGCTGGACTTTTCTATGAGCGATATCCTTCTATAGCATCTCTGAAGCGAGATAATTCGACTTTAATTTTTGGAAACAAAATCAACTAAAATAATTACCAGTTTTTAAAGTCGAGTTATATTGCTTAAGGGATCCGATAGAAAGATACCGCTCATAGTAAAGCCCCTGATTTTGAATTCTCTAATAAACAAGTCCCATATTTTCTAGATTTCAAGAAATTATTATGCCACAATTTTAATCATTAATATGTTAATTTTTAATTATTTTACCAAATCAAATGTTTTCCTCCAATATTATTTAATTTAGTTTACTATCGAAATATAGAAAAGAAGTTATTGTAAGCCTGATAGTATGTATCTACAAACAATATTTATAGTCTCAAGTTTTAAAACTTATAATTTATAGAACTAGAGATAAATTTATAACTTATTTACTTAATATAAATTAATAATATTTATGATACCTATGAATCCTCCAGTTCTAGCTAGAGCATCGAAGAAAGTATATCTTTATCTTTCGAATGTTACAACTTACTCGTCTAATAAAAAAATAACAACCAGAGGGGCAAATTATTATGATATATGAGTGTTGAAATTGTAATATGGCCTAAAGGTGTTGAATTAATATATTTTAACTTCTTAAGAAATGTAAATTTGCTTTAATTACAATTAAATTTTGAATGTAATGTTTTAGTTGTAGAAATTCTTAGCTATTGGACTGTCTCTCAATATTGCATTATTTTATCCCATCTTTAATAAGTAACTTTAAGAGAAATTGCTAGCAACTGTTGTATAGTATTAATAGACAAAGTAATTTAAAAGAGTCAAAAATGAATTAAATTCAAATTACATTAGACGCTTGATATAAATTTAATTAAAATACTTATATTAAATCTTTTCTTATAAAACTGTATATTCTTTTGCACATTTATCAATAGAAATTTGTTAAATCTTTTTTAATAATTTCATCATATGAACTAGCATCGAAAAAGTTGTTCATTGTAGGTACATATAATTCCAAGTTTTTGAAAATTTCTTATTAAAATATAAAATATAAATAATTTCATCAATATCTTCTTAACTTCCACATTATTCACCTTAGTAGTGCGCATCTAAATAGTCTTAATTGCACTTTAAACCCTAAAATCCCTTAATTAATTTTATAGTAAATTTAAATTACAGCCTATTGATTTATAGGGTATAGTTTGGAGTCCTTTAGAATTAGATGTCATAAATAGGCTTGATTTTAATTAAATGAACATTTAATGATTATTTATGTATTCAATTTAATCAAATTTTATCTGCTTGTCCATTTGATGCTATTCAATTTGCCTTTCTGCTTTAATTATAGCATGTCTTCTTATAATTATAGTATTTGTAGAAAACTCTTACTAATATAACCTCTGCAATCTCTTTAATTTATTAGTATTAATTTACTTGAATAATATCTATGAGCAAAATTTATTGATTATTTCTCAAATTTGTACCAAATTAAGCAATACTTTCCACACACATTTTAGGATTATTCTAGCTATTGCTAAAAAGATTTCCTTTAAAGGGCCAATAGATTACTTCACTCTTATTTTAAGTATCCTAAAGTGCAAAGAATATTTTCTTATGTCACTATTAATTATAATTGCTTTGTTCACATCAATGGCAATTATATCTAAAGGAAAAAGATCATCATTACGTTCTACGTTGCCTAATTTCTGTGAACTTCCTTATTCAACTAGCTCCTTCACAACTTTAGTCATTTCTTAAAACATCCCATTAAACTCTTCTGGAAATCTATTTTTATACTCTGGTTCTAAGTGCACACCCTAGTGATTAGTCGTGATATTTGCTCTTAATTATGTGCTAAAAACTAACTCACTATATTGATACTCTCTTATAATAATTTCAAATTAAATTCAATAAGACTATGCTCTAAATAACTCCCTAATGTGATTGAATTCTTGCATTACTTACTTATACATCTTTTTAAAAATGGCATTTATTAGTGGGAAATTTCGATTCGGATTATTCTTAATTATAAAGCGAGAAATTCATGTTCATACGCTAGTCTTAAATATTATGGCTTTGAAGGAATTCCTTGGAAGCATACATTAAATTTTATAACTTAGCATCAATAGGAATAAGTCTTATAGTAATTCTTAAATCAGAGTTTAATTCGATTGCATTTATTATTGGTAAATACATTGTCTTATTTAAATATGCTTTAAAGTACCAAATTCGCTGTTTGATTTGTTAACCTAGCTGCTTCTTTATGACAATCAAGATTTAATATTTTTATACTCTTTTAAACATTGACTAGGGTTTAAAGATAGATATTCATGTTAGGAAAGTTGCAATTATAACCATCTTGTATAGCTTCTCAATTGGAAAGGCTTTACAAAATGGTGATCAATATGGGTTCTGAGTGACCTTTAATTATTTTCCAGTATATTTTTTAGTGCATGGTGATAAATTGCAAAACATTTAACAAGCAATGTTAAAAGTTTTGATATTATGTAAAAAATCTTTGTTATAGCTGCCGATTAAATTTAGTCTATGGTCTTTAGTATTATACCCAGGGATAAGCAACAAAATTTATTTCTCATCATAATTAAAACCTAGATTTGTAATTTTGATTTTTAATTATGCAAACTGGCTTGATTTCTCATTTAACCCCATTATGATTCCAACTTTACCCTCAAACTCTTATCACTAAAACATCTACTTAATGTTTTTGGGATTTTAACTAATGCACCTCTATTTTCAAAAATTTAAGAAAACTACTTTGAAAGTTCCCCTTTAGACCAAATTTTAGATCTTCTGGACATTTAAAGACCTCTCTAATACCCAAATTCTTTGTTACTACCTATTCTCCTTTGAATCTAGTCTCATCACATTTATAATAATTAATCATTTATGATACAAAAATTATTAAATAATAACATGTATATAAATCAAATTTACTTATCTTTGTATTTATTAAATTAATATAGTTATAACGAGTTTGAATATATTCTCTTTTTGCACATATTTTAATTAGCTATGAAAATAAAATTTTGGGGGGGAAGTTTCCTGTCAAGTATAATTTTTTCTTATAAATTTTTTAATTTATATATAAAACTTTTTAATGAATTATTTTTTACTCATTAAAGGGCTAAATAATTATTGAAACATTTTTAAGAGTTAAATAGATATATTGCAATATTTTAATTTCTAATATCATAACTTGAAGATAGAACGATATTTTATTAATAAATTTACTAAAAGATATGAAAAAATAATGAAAAATAAGATGATATATTAATGAAAAAAATGTTCAACATAAGCAATATCTAGTAATACTTCATGAGCGATAGGTTAAATTCTTGAACTACAAATATGTGAAAATTTATTATAAAAAAATAATTTCATTTAAAAAAATAAATTAAAAAAAATAAAAAAATTTTTCTTGACAGGAAACTTCCTAAAAAGATTTTTTATCATAAACTTTGACAGGAAACTTCCCCCCCCCCAAAATTTTTAATAATATTTATTTATAATCTATTATTAGCCGTCTTCTGCAGTGAATGTAAACTCTACCTATCTAATCTGTAAACTTAAATAAAATATTAAAAATAAATAATTATTTATAAAAGAATCTTAAAATTATAATTTATGATATTATTTTGCATACGCATACTTATGCAATGTATCTGTAATATTTCTCCCTTTGAAAAGTGGCATTTGATACTGTAGCTTGATAGCTAAATCAAAATTTTATTAATCGAATAAGTACTCTGTCTCATTTTATAAATTGTAAATAAATTTAAAAATGTCTCGTCAACTGCTAGGTTTCTGATAAATGACGTATTTTTTATTGTACTTTCAAAATATTTTTTTAATAAATTATAGAAAAGAATTTGAAATAGTATTAGAGATAAGAATTTAAGTTATTTTATACTTTGATTGTTGATTATGTTAATAATTTCTAGTAAACTTTAAAAGGGTAATATTATTTTTTCTCTAATAATTCAAAATAACATATTTTTTTTATTAGTTTATGAAAATACCAAAATTCCAATTCTTGATGCAATAGTAATAGCACCACCCATTGTAGATTAGAATGTTTTTTTATTTTTATAGGTGAGACTAATGGGATACCCAAAAGCATCTAAATTTATTATAAAGTTTTAAATCCTTGAAATTATGGACTTTTTATTGCGGTTTTTCATGATTGATTTAAACTTTTTTAATGAATATAGTCTAAAAGAATATCATTTATTTGATACTATTTCTATATTTACAATTCATTAAGAAATTATGCTCATTTTATCTTAAAATATTATAAAGAGTAATTAAATCAATAAATAATTTAATAAAACAACAATATTTACTATAAATTTAATATATTATTAAAAGTAAAGGATATTAAATGGAAATTTCAATTACTTAAATAAATAGTGAGTTATAGATATAAATTTGGAAAATTTAATAAATAACTTATTTCATACTCTAAATTATTAAGAATATTTTAATTTTACAATATCTTAATCAATAAAATAAGAATAAGATATGAAAATAAAGTCATTAAATTAAAATATCTTTGTGATTATTATTATCTAATCAATAAAGATATAAGCTGTTTAAACATTTAATAATTCCGCAATTTAAACCAAAATTATTTATAGCTAAAAAAAAGATAAAATGTTTTATTTGATATTGATTGCTTAATTTCTTATAATTATTTTTGAAAAAATTTATTTTAAAAAAATATAATCCTGATTATATGATATTAAATATTAAATTTAAATATTTGAATAAAAAATAACTAAACATCTTTAAAAAGTAATATATGATTAAATACATTCAAACTTGACTTATACTATTTATTACTTTAAAAGTTATATTAATCTCATTTTAAATATTAAGTTTAATTATTTATAGAAAATTTTTACTATTATTTGAACATTTTTTATTTTCTAATTTCTTCATTAAAACAAAGTTTTTAAATTTTATCAAATTTAATGCAATAAATTATTAGTTCCTATATTTTTTATTATATACTACATTTATTGAAAAAAATAATTAGGTTTTTGAATTAATATCTTTTATTAATCATATCGCTATTATAATTATATTTAAATTTGAATTAAGATATTCTGTATGTAAGGAAACCCACAACGTTAACTTGAGAGAATTTATTATTATGCATGAATTTTTGAAATTAATTTTTTATTTCAAAATTAATACAAACAGAATTTGTAATAATACGTCTTAATTTAATATAAAAAATTAAATGGAACGGTCTTAATCTAAATTGATTAGTAAGTAAAATGTTTAGAAAAATGCGAATCTTTTGAATAATTATCAAGATTAAGAAGAATATTTCAAATAATATATAACTATGGTGAAATTTCTTTCAATATAATACTATAATTTACAATTTTTCGGAAAAATATCATATTCAAGTTTAATTTAGATGAAATATAATTGTTTACCAAAAACTTTATAACTTTGAAATCAATTAAAAATAATAATTTAAAAAACTCTATCAGTTAAATTTATCAAAAATAAACTTATAAATTTATTCAATATTTTTGGGTTGTTTTATTTTTTTATTTACATTTGTAAAATTATTTAAATAAACAGCAATTATGCTTAATATAATTATGATTTCCTTATATTTTGTATTTTATGAATATTAAATTAATATATTAATTTTAAATTTATTAAAAAATAAAGGATCATAAATATTAAATTTATATCACAATTATATAATCATATGTTAATTTAAATAATCAAGATTCTTATATTCAAATATTTTCATAAAAATAATTTAAATCAGATGTTTTTTGTGTAAAAAATTTCTAATAAAATGTAAGATTTAATTAAATTAATTTGTCAGTAATTTAAGAAGTTTTAATTATAAATAAAAAGGCATTACATTATTCCAAATACAAATAAGTAGCAAATTAAAATTAATAGATTAAGTAATTTATTAATTCACAAAAATTATATTTTAAGTTACTAAAAATTACTAAATGTTATTTCAATACAATAGTCTATAAAATATTTAAAATTCTGTAGAATTATTGAATTTTTATGTGATTTCAAATCATTTATTTCTGGAAAAAGCAAATAAAGAATTAACTTCATTATATCAATTAATAATTATCGATAAAATACTTAAAAATAGGAAAAATAGAGAAATCTGAATATACAAAGAACATAATTATATTTAACTGGCAATAATTTTAGATTTTTGTAATATAAATCTATTTTTATTTATAATAAAATGAATTCTAGAATTCTTAAAAGTACTTCAAAATCTTCGTCATTAGCTGAAAGCAGTTTCAGTTTAGTGATTGAATTGACTTAGAAATCTCTAAAAATGTACCATTGATAATAATGTCTCTAAAAGCATGGCATATGAAGTGTCTGATGATAATTTAAAGTTATTAAAAATTGAAAATTGTGGTAATAACAGGAGACGCATTAGTGAGGAGATGATTATTTGTATAATAAGGCACAATAGTTTCAGTTCAGCAAGAAATGATCTGATTTCATCAAGAATAATCTTAGTAAACTTGAGAGGTAAGAGTATGAAGTTTAAAGAGAGAAAGTGTTTATTTGTAAAAGTGACGAGCACAAATTTAATTCAATCAATCTTGAGCACGACTATTGTTTATCCTAAACTTACACAATTGAAATTAAAAATTATCTAAGAATTAAAAATAAAATTCCAATCACACCCCACTGCGATATTCTAGCAGTAGTTGCATAATAAGTTTAAATTTAGTTATCTGATAAATTTTAAGTATTGTACATTAAATTTATATTACAAAAATCTAAAATTATTGCCAGTTGAATATAATTAGGTTCTTTGTATATTCAGATTTCTCTATTTTTCCTATTTTTAAGTATTTTATCGATAATGGTAATGTATTCTCGAATGTTTTATTATCCTACGAAATAAACTCTTTCAAAAAAAATTTCACTTTTACCTTAAAATTAAACATTTTTTTTTATTATTTAATAAATTTGGAAAAAATAAAATTGAGAGGCAGGCTATCATGGTGATCGAAGATTTAAGGAGAATTAAAGATGTGAGGATTAAATTTTATATTTATATGAATTTTCAAATATTTAACGCCCGAAAAAATTTAAACTTCGATTATAGTTTAAAGATTTTAAATTGTATCACTTTCAAATAATGAAATTATTTACTATTTTAATGCAAATTTAATTAATTTAAAAAATTGCACCTCAATTAAAACCTAAATAATAATACTTATTTTGAATTATCATTGAATATTTTGATATGAAAGAATATTTTATTTAATTTAAAATAAGAGATTTTTAAAAAAGAGTTAAATTACAATATTCTGGTTTTTAATTAAGTCTGCACTTTAATTAAGCATGAATGATAATGATAGCACATTCCTACATTAATTCCATCTGAATTCACATAAATTAGATAAGATATTTAGATTTTAATAAATTTATTAAATTTTTCAAATCATTTAATTAAGTAATTGTTAATTTATGAATAAATTTTTAATCAAAAAAAAATAATAAATTTTTGTTTTCAGGGTCTAATTCAATTGCAATCGAAACCCCAGAACTTTTTAAGGCTGTTTATA
The DNA here is from genome assembly GCA_000711775.1 of Oxytricha trifallax. Classification (NCBI taxonomy): domain Eukaryota; phylum Ciliophora; class Spirotrichea; order Sporadotrichida; family Oxytrichidae; genus Oxytricha; species Oxytricha trifallax. The sequence continues at coordinate 8,122 of ARYC01002523.1, forward strand.
AGTGCTTCAATTAATAAATTATAGTTAAGTCTTAAAAGGGTTTGTAGAGAAAATGAAGGTTAATGTGAATTTAATTAATAGTTTTTTAGTTTTAGTGTATTTAATTCAACCAAATTTTACTCTGCATATATTTACTAAATCTCTTAAGATAAGCTCTCTCTCTCTCTTGTGGGTCTAGGAAGACATCTAATGTTTGAAGATTGTTTGCAGCTTTCACAATTATATTCTCTACTATGCTTCTCATTTCTTCTTAAAAGCTTCTTACTTTCAGTGTTTCTAGGCTTAACATATTTATTGCTTTTAATGATTAATACCCAAAGAAAGAAATATGTTCCAAATCACTTTCTAATATGTCATTGCAGCTATTGCCCAAACATCAAATTCAACATAACTTTTATTATACTTGACTTTTTTTGGAATGAACCCTGAATTAACATGTACTTATGCTAAAAGAACTAAATTATATCTTAGACCCTTATTGAAATCTTTGAAAATATTTCTTATGGGTAGGAATTTAAAAATACGTTTTAATTATACAAATCTCTATGAATATGTCCAAGTTCATGCATCTCCATAACACCCTGCATCATATCTGATAGTATATAATGAAAATCTAGGTATCTATCATGATATTAATAATAACATAATTATTTAAAATAGTTTTTGCCTATAGCGATGAAGTCATTACTTATAATACCTCCTCCATCAAGTGAAAGTTGATTCTTGCAATAATTGGTCTTTAATAGCAATATATTCAATGGCAAAATCTTTCCATGACTGTTATTTCTTAAGAAGATATCTAAAGTGTAGATTTTGTTTTGATCTTATAAAAAAACTATGAATTTTGTTGTGCAGACACGTTTATATATATTCTATTAGTTTTCAGTACAAATCCTAAGATCAATAGCACACTTAAAAGGCATTTTAATTGCCTTGTCTAGTAGCTTGCTGAAAACGTATTGACTCCAATTTAATCGACGATTCTTAGTTTAAACTTCTTGAGTTTTCTAGCTACTCTCTTTAAAATTCAAGAATATTAGTTTTTTATTTAAGTGGTTCACTAAGTTGATGCTTTTCCATATTAATATATGATGGCGAGTATATGACTTCATGCATGCTGTACACTAATATCTCCCAATCCTTTATCATGCTAGAAATATATCTTTGCTTTGCCAGAATTTATTTCTTTGATATGCTTCTTTCAAAATTTATTCAATTGAAACTTAATGTAACGATTTATTCATTGGAAGTTTAAATTTTTGGCTAATAATTTTTATTTATGCTCTTCTGCATGGTCAATATATGTTTGAATCCCCCGCTCTCTACTTCTTGCTCTTATTTTAAGCCAAATATCTCTCATTTACACACTAGTACTTTAAGCTAAGATTTCCTTTCAATGAAGCTGGCTACTTTCTCAATGAATTAGACTGTTTCATAGGACACTGCTTTGCTAATTATTTTAGCAGCATTGTTTAAGTAAAATTTAAATTTCTAATACTAAGATAAAATAACTTCTTGAGTTAATGCTCTATTTAGATTGTGCACTACTGAAAAATGGTTAATTTTGAGGTGTTAGAGATCATATTCATACTTGGTTTATATATATATATATATATATATAAATTCTCTAATTAATTGTTAAATTTTTATTTTAACACATATTTAGAGTAAACTCGTACAAGCACTAATTAAGTTTTGAATTATTTTTGAAATTTTACATTAAAACCTCTTCATTTTAAAACTATAAGATTAAACTATAAATTGATGTCATTAAAACAACGAAGTTAGTTCCTTATCTGATTAAATTTAAACAAATATAGTAAAACCCCATCAGTCAATTAAGAACGAAGATTAGGAGATAAGAACAATTAAATTAAAATATAATTATAATTGGCTGAAATTAAATATTATTATGCTAAAAACAAATTTACGCACTCTGATTGGTTTATTTTAAAGAGATAATTAATCGAGCCAATGGTTTTAATAATTACCAAAAATTAATTAATTTGCGCCAATAATAATTATATTTTAACTTAATTGTTCTTATCTCCTTAACTTCGTTCTAAATTGACTAATGGGGTTTTACTAATTTAATTGAAGTTAATTTTTTAAAAAATGGAACATCTTCCCAAGTTTGCTACAGCTTCTGCATACTTTCTCCTTTTATCTTAACCAGTTTTATCTCCTATAAGTTGTCCATTTTTTATAGTAAGATCTAAAACAATAATATCCATAAGTTTATAAATCATATTAAGATATTTGTTAATAGGAAGAGGAAAAAATATCAATACCTCATTTTTCTTGGTGAGATTACTTGATGGCTATTAGTATAGTATACAGTTGACTTATTCTTAACAATGATGGAAGGTACCAAAATTTCATTCATGAAAGCAAAAAAAATGTGATAAGTATAGAGATTTTATAGAATAAACTTATTGAAATAATAACTACCACTCATTAGGCTTGAGGATTAATAAGTAAAAAACTAACAAAATTTTATCATGATATTTGTATCTATCTCTTAGTTTATGCAAGAACTTATTTTCTGCATCCGCTTAATATTGAGTATAA
>ARYC01002524.1:0-62520 GCA_000711775.1 Oxytricha trifallax
ATTCAGCGAAGTATAGTTACAGTTTTTAAAGAGTGAGATAAATATTAGTTTATGATTTTTGAAAATATATATTCTTCAGTCTTTACTAAAATATTTTAATGAAATTATCTTCATCGCGTTTGTCATAGAAAATACTTCACTACTAAGAAGATAAGGTAAGAATAAATAAAAATGATATAGCCAAAGAAGAGTATAAAGACATGGAAATAATTTAAAATGCTATATAAATCTCTCTTTTCCATTTTGATTAAAAGTGAATATTTATTTACTGATTTAATTTAACTTAATACAATTATTATATTTCAAAAAATTCTTTACAATATTGATAAAATACATAAAAAAATGTAAAAATAGAGAACTGCAAATACACAATTAATCTATTTAATCCTAACTGTAATGATTTTGAGATACTTGTAAATATAGTTTAATTTATAATTAACTTTATTCTTAATTAATATTAAACATAATTATAAAATGACTGCAAAAGATTAAGCCTCTTCAAAATAAAAAGTTGCCAAGAAGTTAAAACTATCTTACTATCTTCAACAAATTAACCAGCAAAATGCCAACCTACAAATCAAGACTCAGCTGTTTTATCAGCAGCAGCTCAAAACTCGCAGTTCCTCCCATATTTTCAAGATACGATTTAATTGATTACAATTACTAATAAATGTTGATCACACAAGCAATCCAATTCTAACCCAGGCGATAACTGTGCAATTAAATGAAAAATTCTAAATGAATTTTATTGACAAATCAAAGCTTGAACAATCCTTGACTAATTGGATTTATAATACTTTAGAATAAACGCATTGAAATGTGTGAAATTCGTTGACGTTATCAAGCCAATGTGAGAAGATAAGCCAATCAGCTTTTATGAAAGAATAATTTATTAGAAAGATGAATTCTCTAATAAGCTCTGGAAAGATTCAACGCTTAGAATGATTGGAAAGAAATTCGAATTAGATAACGAGTTCCATGGTGAAGATTTGTCATTAATCTAATTAGAGGCATGATCGCAGTTTGGAACAAGGATTTTTAAGAGGTTAAGCAGTAGCTGATCAAATCAAAATCAAAGCAGATATCATTTAAGTATTGAACTTCTCAAATGATGTGAAAATGAACTACTAGCAATTACACCAGAAGACACTCTACCAGAGAAGCATCTTCAAGACATCTAGAGTCAATCACGAATTTAGCGCAAAGAGGAAAGAGATAAGGACTCAATTGAGTGGATTTGGTGTTACAAAATTCATTGAAGGAACCAAAGTTATCCTAATAAAAATAATAATACCAGCAGCTACAATATTACTCAACTTGAGATTTTAGTAACAAAGATACAATTCTAAAAATGCTTATTTCAAGTTGAAAATGTTGAGAGAACCCATAGAGCCTAAAATCAAAAAAAATAACAATAGTAGTATATAAAACTCAAGTACTATGAATAAATATTAAAAAAATCCTTCTGCATTTTTTACTTCAACAACCAGCAAATAAATATATATTTTAATTATTTATATTACATTAAACTATATTTACAAGTATCTCAAAATCATTACAGTTAGGATTAAATAGATTAATTGTGTATTTGCAGTTCTCTATTTTTACATTTTTTTTTGTATTTTATCAATATTATTATTATTATTGGCTGCCTTGATTGCTGCCTATCTTAAAAGTAAAAAAAATCTCAAGAATTAGAATGAAAGATTTTTAAGATTTTAATTTAAAAGATTTTCTGAAAAAAATTAAAAATGACTTGTTAATTTTTTTAATAAATGTATAGCGAATAGTACTTCATTATAAAAATCATAGTTTTTTCGTGAACTGCAACTATCGAAACAGCATGCAAGTATTTATATAATCTAGATAATCGAGGATCATTCATAGTAAAAGATTAAGCAAATTTGATAAGTCTAAGAATCGGAAGATTTTAGAAATGTCCCGAGTTTTCAGTTAGGATGCTGCTGTGCTTTCTCATGCATAGCTCTTGAGTATAATTATACAAAATGCTGACGCTCAATAGACTAAAGTTTTCCAAAGTAATGCCTGCTTGGAATCCTTCGAGAGCCATATATTACACCAAAAAGCTTTGTACTAGAGAGGCCTGAAAAAATTAGGTGTATACCGCTAGAATCTTAATGAATTTTACTGTAGCCTTGTTCAATTTTGAACTAGAAAAATAGCCAAAACTCCAAGATATTTCTTAAAAATCACTAAATTTTATGCATGATTATGATTTTCTAAGTAGAAAAGGGGACCATCAAAACAACACTCTGGTTATTACTTTATCGATTATTTAATAGTTAGATGTAGTATTGCGGATTTCTTGCTCTTATTCACTTGTAAGACTCCCATTAGGACACGTGTTGGCATCCAAGGCTTGATGGCTTCTGGTCTAAGATGTTAGAAAAACTATAATTGAGGAACAAGTTTGGGTTGCGCTTTAATCGTCGAGATCGTGTTACTAGTGTCTAAGTAATCCAGCCCTATGTGATAAGTTGAGTGCATCGAGTGTGCCTTACTTTGAGAGAGAAACTGCCCTTTCTACTGTAGAGTCGAGATTGATGACCTAGGCCTAACGGTGAGTCGCTTCGTCATCTTTTCGAATATTGAATATTGAGCCCACCATCTCCCTTTCCAATTTTAGTTTTAACATCGCAGCTTGCTATCGAATAGAGTACTCTCCTAGAATATTGACTACCACCCAAAGCCTAGATGTTCTATTATCTGCTTTGATGTTACCAATATGAACTCCTTCAGCAGTTTGAAGGATGCTCTTGTTGCAGGAGATCTTCAAAAACTGGCTTGTCGAGACAGCTTTATTTCAGCATCTCGAGTGCATCCATCTCACTTAACGGGGGATTGAAATCAAGTGTTGAATAAAAATATAAATATTTACCATGAATGAGATAATAATCAAGATTTTAATATAGTGTTTATTTATATATTTTTAATTAAAATATTTAATCCACATTCTCTCCCTAATAAATATTTATTTAAGGATCATTTGAGTTGGAGTGTGATTTTAATTATAAATTCATATTATGTTATAATAATGACATGTCGTTTATCACATACAACATTTAGTATTTATTAAAAATAATACCCATTTCATTTTACATTATTAAAATACTTAAATACGAAAGATTTTAGAACTTATCAATTAAAGAAAAAATAACAAAATCTAATTAGATAATTTAAAATATATATTTATATAAAATATAAATAAAATTTTGATCATTATCTAATTCTTGGTAAGCATTTAAATTTTTGTTCAAAAGCGAGGCCATGTAGTCAGATTTTATTATATGCGTTTTTGTTTATAATTATTATAAATTATAGTTTCGTCATTTTAGTAGCTTTAGTGCAGAAATTTATGCTACTGCTTCTAATATAAAAAGATGTTTTAAATGAGTAAAGCCACAAAATAGTTATGATAATATATAAATCTTTATTAATTTTAACAGTCTCCCAAATTCTACAATTGATGGCTTTTAGGTTTTTAATAAATATAAGTAATTGTATTAATTTTAAAAGTATTTACTATAATATCAAGTTTTAAATTCGGGGAAACAACAAACTTTATAAATTGTTATTAAGAAGCAATACTTATTAGTCATATTTATTTAAAAACGTAATATGCTATTATAATATTGTAATTGTCTTTTTTAATTATCTTTAAGTAATTTGAAGGGTATCATTATAACTATATTTTATCATTAAATCTCTATTTATCTATTTCCTAATATACAAATTTATCATAACTACGCTTAAAATCACTGTCAACTTGAGCATAATCATTAATATTGAAACTTTTTTTGAAGTCTTCTTCTCTCTTTCAATGTTTACCTTCATTAATCCTATTAGCATTATTTTTACAATTAATTAATAAAATCATTTTATTATATCTAACTAAAATAGATTTTGATGCTTATGATATTAAATTTATTGAGCTGCAGCAGTTATTACTGATATCTATTGCTATTCTATTGATAACTCATAGTCTATCTCAAATCATTTTGATATTTTAAAATGCTTTTTTCGATTTCTTTTTATCAAGATATTCGATGTATATTTATAATAATTTTGGTGATTTTATTATGAACTGGGAGACAACTAAATCTATTGTTTCATTCTAATTGTTACTTAATTTATTTTGATCTTTATCTCTTTGATTTTGACCTAATTCTTGATTATATTTTATATCAAGTATTTTTCATTTTCATTTCTTTATCTTTTATTTTACTCTGTATATCTATCAAAATTAAACAACTATACATTTATATTACAGGATATTTATGTATAAACATTTAATTTTAATTAAATTAAATGAAATCATTAACTTGACAAAATTTAAATGTATAAAATAATGATAATATTTTGTATATAATTTCTGCATTGAAAATAATTAAACTCAGAATGAGTGGTCTAAAGTCGAAAGACAAGCCAAGTATCATTTAGCTAATAAGGAGTTCTCAATTTCATCACCTAACAAAAGTCCTATACCATTACATCGACAACGATTGTTGGGAACTTATCACAGTTTAAAGAATTATTTTCATAGCAAAGTAAATTCTTAAATTAACTAAAATCTTATCCCAAAGCTCTACTGTTTTATATAAAAAATAACTTTATAAAACCAGATTTCTATACTAGACAGAAAAACCAGTATGTGATTGGATTCCTTTAGCTAAACATCAGTCTTCAAAAAAAAGAAAAGAAAAAGAAATTCCTAATAAAATCATTAATACTTTTAGATCAAATAAGCGAGCAAGAGAGAAATCTCTAAAGCTCCAATCTTCATCTTCAACAAAAATGTCTAATCCTACAAAACCAATAAGATCAATAATACTACAAAATCAAGAATTTCGAAAAGAGACAAGAAAATTAAAACAAAAACCTAGAAGTCAGTATCAAATGAGTAAGATAACTAAACTCAATAGACGAATCATCATCTATTTAAACTCACTCTGCTTACAGAAGCAGTAGTGACTCTCTGAAACCTCAGATTCCTACTCGTCAGAATAGGAACTGGATGAAGCCGACTCTTAACTATCAAATAATAATGGTTCTGAACCTGCCAAAAATCTCTCAATATGTGATGAAGCTTTTGATTAAAATTAATCAACTACCTATTTTTATAATAAGTAATTATATTAGTGAGATATAAATTAATAGGTGGAACCAATTAATTAATATAATTTATTAAAATATAATGTAACCACAACCTATGATCTCTAAGAGAATAACCTTTGATCAATGAAACCATCACCACCTGAGTGAAGAAAAAATACTCGAACTTTATCTTAGAATATGCCACACCTTTCTTTACAACACAACATCTCCCTCCTTAATTGTACTAAAAATGATTATGCTTTTAGATAAGGAATAATTTATAGCAAAGTCGCTTATTTCCAAAGATAAAGGAGGTTTTATACTGCAATTTTTGGAATGATCGACTAAAACATTTCAATTGATCAATACATATTCTGCAGTCACTACTCATCGATAATGAAAAAAAATGAGAAGCCTCCGACATTCTCATTAGTATGGATTAGAAGAAAGAAAGAATGAGAAACAAGATAAAATCATATTAAAACTAAACTCAAGATAAGTAGGCTTTCTAAAGTCAGACCTAACTCAACTCATACTCGGAAAAGATGAAAGCTTTCCTGGACATCTTCTTATTAATTTTTAACTTCACATAATATACTCTCTCTACCATCGGAATTGGTAGAAAATTAAAGAAGAATAATTTGTCCTCGTAGCGCCTAGAGATATAAGGGAAAAAGAAATCAATGAAGGGGAAACAACAAAAAACTACTTAATACAACAGTAGATAAGGAAGAATAAAAAGATGATAAAAGCAGGGCATTTGATTCTTTAACTTTTCATCTGGGGCCCTAAAGATCCTATCTGTTTAATTATTATAAAATTTCTGCTTGAGATATTTTAAGAAATCTGATGTTAAAAATTCAATTTTCTTTTAGTAAACATACTAGATTTATATTCTTAGATAAATTAATTAATTATAAGTATCCACATTGAGGTCTCTGGGGCTCCCAAATTTATGTATGTATGTTAACACAAAAGGGACAAGCGCTTTCCAGTTAGAGGGATAGTCATCACTACTAACAAGAAGGATTACCAAATGCTCACATCATCCTTAGATTTAACCAAGTGTCTATCTTTGGTCATCGTCACTTAATATCTTACTCGTCGCCAAGGAGCTTTCAGAATTCTTCAGTTGATCATCTATGATTTCTAGTCAAAATTAATTACCGCTCTATAGTGCATATCTTTTACGCAAGTTCTCCATCGTAATGCTCTATTTATAATTAAAAATTATGATTAAAATTTAATATTGGAATATTCAAATATAGCTTATTCTAACTGTCACATATTCGATTTATTTTAAATTATTTTAATTTCCTCAAATCAATTGGATTTTTGTTATATACGTTAATCTTTCTCTTTATCCGTTGATAACTTTATATGAAATTACATATCATACAAGTATTAACTATGAAAGTGTAAAAATTAAAAATTTTTAAACATAAATTGGAGTATCATAGCTTGATCTGCACATGAATATTTTCCCAGATATATTAGATTTTCTTATAATATTATAAATTAAATGCATATATAAATGTATGCTCATGACTCTTCTCTGCTTAAAATATATCCAATTTTTCTTTAATATAGCAATTTATTTATAAAGATTTAGCATATTAAAAAATGATATTTGATGACTCTTATTGATTTAGTTATATTTTAATGTAAATTTATATAATCACTTTCTTAATATTAAAAATAATTTATTGATCCAAAGTAATATACATGAAAATTAAACCCAAAAATCTCTAAATATTTTAACTCGAGTTATTAATACCTAAAATAAATTCAAATTTTTATTAAAAATTTCTAAAAATAATGGAATTAACTTTTGAATTTATTAATCTATTTTATCATTAAAAAATGTATATACATATATATATATTAAGCACTAAAATACTTTTAATTAAGAAGAATTATTTTTTAAAGTATCCTGAAAGTGCAACAAAACTCAATAAAAATTAATTTTATTATTTTAATTATTAATTTTTAGTTTCAGGTTTATAAATAGAAAAACTTACTTTTTCTTGAAAGTCTAGATTGAGAGCATTCACACTTTTATTTATAGCATTTCTAAATCAATGTTTAGTAATTTCAATTTGTTTAATTCTTTGTAAAGATCCTAAGGTTTTCATTTGATACATGCAGACTCTCAATCATTATGAAGTTTGAATTTTTTCTGAAAATTTCCAACTTTATTGTAGGATAAATTATTATAAAATTTCTTGTAATATTAGTTTTATATTTGAGATGTTATGAACGTCTAAATTAGCAAAATTTTGAATTATCTTGAAGAAATATAAGCTAGTTTTAATCTTGAGTCGTTTAAACATTTTATTGCTTAAAATAATTTAAATTAAGCTTTTTATATGGCATAGAAGTTAGTTGAACTTAACTAAAAGGATGTTTTAGCCTGATTTATATTCTACATTTTTCTATTATACAAGATTAAATTTTCTATTGTAGCATTATCCCCTATAGCGTTAAAGAAGTCAGGAAATATCTATAGGAAATTTTGAGAAATAATTATGATTATATCTGGACACTATACTATCAAATAAAGGCATATTCAAACAAAATTAGGTCTAGTAAATGGGTCTATCTAGAGTTCTTTTTACATCCAATTTAATAATTAAACAAAAATCAAATAAATAATTAATTTTTAAATATTAGATTAATTTTATTTAAAACATTTTTATATATTGTAGGAATACATTTGAATTTGGAAAATTAATTTAAAATAAATAAATATTAAATCAAAATCGTGGTAGTTAAAGTTGGCCAAATTAAACGATCTTGGGCTCATTCGATAGAGAATTCAAAATTAGCTGGACTTTACTATTGGCGGTACTATTTTATCTCATCCTTGGAACGAGATAACTCGACTTTAATTAAACGCACTTCAAATTCATTAAATTATACCCCCACATTAAAGTCGAGTTATCTCGCTCCAGGGATGCGATAAAATAGTACCGCCAATAGTAAAGTCCAGCTAATTTTGAATTCTCTATCGAATGAGCCCAAGATCGTTTAAATTGGCCAACTTTAACTGCCACGATTTTGATTTAATATTTATTTATTTTAAATTAATTTTCCAAATTCAAATGTATTCCTACAATACTATATTATTTTAGTTAACTTGAAATGGATTTTAGATTTGATGTTAGAGAAAATATTCAATACTAAATAATTTCAATTTAAGAAAATAATAAGAATTTAAACTCATTAAAATTTAAAAGCACTCAAGATTGAATTTATTTTAATAAAATTAAGAATTATATACATATATATATCACAATTTAAAATGCATTTTAAATTAATTATTTTTTACAGTACTATATTTTATCTAAGTTTAGCTATTAATTTCTGGGTAGCTTCAGCTGAAGTTATTCTACTCATGATAGATTGGAGGTAAAACACATTGGTAACTCAAATGAAAATGGGGCGAACTTCGCAGAATATGTTGCTTAAATCACAGACCAGTTTTGCTTTAGAGAGATAACCTTTATTTGAAGTTAATCAGTACTCGATTTCCACTTCAGCATTTCAAGACTTTAATCAATCTTGAACATTCAATTTTCAGATCAGCTATTTCATTTGGTTCTCATGATTTTTGCCTAGCTTTCTGACTTACTCTTGACTATGATATTTTATTACTAAGATAGATGGTATTAGCTTGTGGGGTTTTGTGGATCAATCTAATAAATCTCTTCTCAAACTCAAACTTTGCCACTGGATCAAGTGAATATAAATGATTAAGTATTATTTATTGCCACATAAATTTCCAATGCTTCAAATATGAAAGTAAAAAGCAACATATAGCTTATGTGAAGAATATGGCAGCACTCACTTCCAAAATGAAGTGCCAACTACCCTTAAGAATCAATAAGAATAAGAAAATTGAAGTAATTGAAGAATTCTGGGATAGTGAGCTTGAGATAAAGTTGTCCTTAAATTTAATTTTAAGATAAATGCTATTCTGAAAAATCGAATTCTAGGAGCAATGGAAATTGAGAAGAGCTCTGAAAGAAAAATTAGACGTTAGATATTAATATATTATGAGATATAATATTGAGAGTTTTCATGAAATATAAAGCAAAATTTATTCTAATGACTCAGGAAGAATTGGTAAAATTTCATAAAAGAAGTGAGAAAGTAACGTTATTATAGTCAACCTATTCTAAAAATTTGTGCATAGAATTCTCAATTTCTAAATGTGCAAAATATATCACATTTATTAAATATTTCAAATTCAAAGAAAGTTAAAATAGTTTAAGATGTTTTTATAATTTAGTGCTTTGTGAATATTCAGTTATTATGCATAGCTTCTTTCACTTTAGATATGGCTTTCACCAGTTTCATCTCAATCACAGTAATTTATGAATCAGCTAATATGATTTTTCCACTCAAATATCTGGCTTGATATTCATTTACTTTTCATAGTTATCATTAATTTTGTTGATTCAGATCATAATCTGCTTTTTAAATCTGTAATTTTCTCAATTTAGTGTTGGTATTACTATATCATCCAAATTAATAACTTGTCCGCCCTATCGATTTGATCATGACCTCCTATTGTTGCTAGTAATTAATTCATGCTACTCCTTTAAATTAAATAATAAATATTTTTTCAATATTATTGAATTTAAAAATTTTAATAAATATATATACTTTTTTAAGGAAGTAATGTCTTCTAATTTAAATTAAAAAGAATATTGAGAATATTTAACATTCTCATTAAATAGAAGCTTTAGCTTTTTTATTAAATCATTTCTTTATATAGTAAGAAAAGATAATTTGAATTTATTTTGATAGAAAAATTGCTTGTTTATTTTAATTATTGTAATCATTTATTAAATAATTGAGTTTACTTCAAAAATCTAAAAATCTTTATATATTTCTGCTATTATAGGTTTCTATTAGTTACCAGCTTATCTTTTGAAGTTTCTATTTGGGTCTTATAAGGTCTTCAACAAAATCTCCACAAGCTCATATTTCATTAATTTCTTTTTTTGTCACTTTAACTATACTTAAGCTAGGGTACTAGAATTCTTTGCGTCAATCATTAAAATCTCCTATACAAATAGAAATATATCAAAATATTCATATAGTGAAAAGTTATAATTATCCTGTGATTTTAATTCACCAACCACTATCGTTAAAATGACTGCAACTAAAAAGTGTATTCAAATTGAAATTCCACATTTATTACTGTATTTCTAATTAGTTTTATACCTTGGTGAAGTCTTTTAGCTGTTTGCAGTCTTGCATATCTAAAGCTTGGTGTTTAAATTAAACTAACTCATTTTGTTATAATTCAGATTCTTTACATACTTTCTGCAGTATTTTTAATTAGTATCACTCTTTCGTTATCACCGAGATGAAATGATATTTTCTTGGCAGCATAAAGCAGTTTTTAGTTTTAAATTGTGGGTGGGTCATAATACCCTTATCTACAATTAATCATGATAGGTTTTTTTAGTCCATTGGCGGCATGTAGTAATTACCTAAACATTATAGAGTAGATATTAAAACAATGTTTAATAAGTTCAATATGTTTGGAAGTGAAACACAGATCAAGAATTTTCATTGTATCTACATAAGTATATTTATTTTTCGAGCGGAGAAATAAGTTTTTATATTTGGGTCAAATTCAAATTATCCAAACTTTTTCATCCTAACTTTATTTAGATGAAAATTCAATCGAACTGCTTAAAAACAACTAGGTGAGAAAGATTTAAATCTCCCTATATTATTTAAAAAAAAATAAAGTAAATTAAAAAATTAATTTATAATAATTTAAATATGAATTATACATATCTTAAAATTGTGCTTATTATCTTTCTATTCTCCTATATACTTGCTCCATTTGCATTAGTGTAAATTTTCCCCTGTTTTCTTAGCTAGTCTGCTAAGACTTGATCAGGTGCTGCTACTGCTCTTACCAGATACAACCCCTGTAAAAATTAAAAGTTAAATATATTTATTGGGTCTTACATTTTAATGAACGAATACCTTCTCATCTCTATTATTTATATTTGATTAATTATAAATTAATTTTGTAATTTACTCTACTTTAAATATTATTAATGTATAATCAGATAGTTTGATTTATTTATATAAATCATTCATTGTCAATTTATATGATCATAATATGCTATTTACAAAAAGATATGTGTTAAAGGACATCGATCTAAGCTTGAGAAATTAGTACGAACCTCTTTTAATTATTATGACATCAGTATGACTTGCTAAAGCTTCAATCATTAAACCATATAATTTGACTTTTGTTAATAAAAAATTTAAGGGGTATTTTTCCTTTGTTTTCGCCTCATTTCTATAGCTTTCGTATCATAATTTTACTAATAAGTCTTCTTATTAAAAGCCTCTATATCATACTTATTTAAATAAATAGTTAAGAGATTAGCAGCGTTTTCTGAAATTATTTGTAAATTTAAAGCAATAATCTATTTTGAGATTCATTATAATATAAAATACTCATAGATCATTTAAATAATGAGGTTGTGAATGCAATTCTGTTTTTAAAAGAAACTTATTCTAATGTGGAAGTATTTCAATTTCTTTATCATGATTAGATGGGTGAATTAAACAATGATTTGCATATGATATAAACATAATTTTGCTGAACATTAACTATTGCACCAAGGGTAAATATATAATAGTTCTATTACAGGATATCGGGTCCTAATCTATAAAATTATATAAACAAACATTTTAAAATAATTATCAGTGCCATACAGAACTCTATATTTTAAGATTATTTAATATTTATTTTAACTTGAGTCTTATCTTTTTATTCAATAAAATACTAAACAAAAAAGTTAAAGTGAAATCCTATTTTTAAGATCTGTTTATATCATACTTATTCCAGATTTATACACCCAATACCTTATTTATTGATTTTTATCAATATAATAAAGATTTTGACATATAAAGTTAAATCTCTTTAATTATATTTGAATTAAGCATTAATAGATATTAATCTTGCAATGTTTAATTCATCCCATAATTTGTCTATTTAGTTAAAATTTATATTTAAATGAAAGAAACTGGGTCTTAATTACTATTAAAACCAGTATTTGCATACAAATCCATCAAGTTTATTAAACTCTAAAATTTCAGTTTCGACATAAGCATAGTTTGACTATTTATAAACATTAAATTAAAAAACCAATTCTTTAAGATTGTTGAAATTTAATGGTTTATTTATGCTATTAAATCATAGAGACAATTCTAATATTTTCAAATACAAATAAGGATATTTTTAATATAAAAGCATACATAAAATTATTTATAAATGCTATCTTGATTAAATTTAGATTTATTGACAAATAAACTCTTTTATACAATCCTAAATTATGCTTGCCCGGTTAAAAATTTAATTAAATCTTTTTCAACAGTCTATAAATATTATTCAAAATGTTGCCATTTTTACCAGCTATATGGAGATTATCTAATTATTCAATTCATATTTAGTGTATCTGATGCAATTAATGGAGATAATAAAATTCATTTAAAAACAGATAAATAATGAAGACAAGTTAGGACCTTCAAAATAGGAAGTATCCCTGACAATTATCTGATATAAATTTCAGATAAATACCTTAAATAGTATTTTTAAGTTAATATTAGTAGTTGGAGTTTTTCTCATTGATGACTAAAATCTCATCATTCTCGACTGCTTTTCTATTCCCGCTTATCTCTGTTATTATCTTTTGCTTATCTTTTATATACTTTTCTTACTCGCTAATCTTTTAATCTTTCATACTAAGGAACGTTTCATACTTCCTTAACTTGTAATCATTCTCAGTTAGAAGTACAATTTAGTTTTGAATTTCTTTCTTATTTTACTTAAGCTATATCTTTCTTTGTCAGCTTTTCCTGAAAATAATTTACGTTTATTTACTCCAAATGCTCAGTGCTTTCTTTTTTGGAAAATTTTTGATAGAGCTTAAAAATTCAACAAAGCCTTAAATTTGTTATATTTCTTGTTATACTTCTATTTTTTATCTGACTATTTGATTCTTTGAGAAAAACTTTCTATTTTTGTGTTTAAAAAATTTCTAATAAATTGCTGAGAATTTGAATATACAATGGTTTCTGACTATTAAAAGATTTCCTGATTATATTAATTCATATTTAGGTGCCTTTTTATACTATTTTTAGTTTAATTGATTATAATACTCTACCACTATCATCATTTGATATTTTTAATTTTTAATTCAATATCTCTGTTTTTGAGGGCACTGCATTTATTTGATGTTTACTAATTTAATAATCATTGATTATAATTAAATTTATCTTAATTTTTATACTTAGTAATTGGTGCTTATCTGGTTAATTTTTTAGTAAACATTATAAGTAGCTTTTACTTTGAAGCATTATGATACTGTTCTCAAAACCTCCAGAAGATTCTCATGCTCTGAATGTACTATTTCATTTATATTAATATTTAAATTTTGCTCTTGAAGCTGCTTTGATTGTGTGTCGCTTTGATGAGATGATTATTAATCTTAGTGAATATTCAAAACCCCAAAACCCCTTAGTGAGGTTTATAAGTGCTTTGATTTGTAGGGTATAGTTGGGGTCTTATTGGGGTTAGTAGAGAAATTAGGCCAATTTGCAAAATGAGAAATAGAAATTAGCGAAATTTAGGGTCTATTTATGATGAGTAATATTTAGATTTACTGCTTAAGCTTAGGTATGGTACAAGTATTAATATAGACTAAGTCAAACCAGTGTTGAATTATACAGCCATTGCAAGACTCCTACACAAGAGTGCCCCAACTGTTAGGTATCATTGCTTGTTAGCTGTTTAACATTATAACTCAGGCTCTTGAAAACATCCTGCAAGAAAATAAAAGTTCTCACAGGTCCATATTGACTATCTCTGTGACTTTAAGACATTAAAGTATTGGGCTCACTTTCCTCTTGACTAACGAGCTGTCATGTTTCATCGCAAGTTTCCAGACATGCGTATCTCTCTTTAGACTATAGCCAATATTTATAGACGAAATGGTATTACTTTCAAGACTGTCAACAGAGTTAAGAGAGTGATTGATTTTACAGTGCCATTTTATAGCAATAATTTAAACTATATATATGATTAAATGCAGAGAGCTATTGATAATAACATCAAGTTCATACATGCAGATGAAGCTGTGTTTACGTTCAACACTTTTATTAATAAGTCATGGTACAAGAAGTATGATAACATAGAAGTTTATGACTAAAAAGTAAAGGTAGTCACTCATGCAATTTTAGCTGGTATAAGTGAAGATTCAGGCTTAGAGAGTTATGTGATTCACCCTCGCTCTATTAAGCGAGAGTAGTATATAGAGTTCCTACATAGCTCAGAGAGAAGTATAGCAACCAAGAGATCATCCTGTTAGTTGATAACCTATCAGTTCATAAGACTAAGGAGTCTAAGAAAGCTTATGAAGAGTTAAACATAACTCCTGTATACAACGTTCCTTACAGCCCTTAATTTAATGGAATAGAATTCTACTGGAGTTAAATAAAGACTCACTACAAGAAGCTTCTGCTGTATCATCTTATGCATGACTTGCCCATCGATACAGTAGACTTGATTCAAAGCAGCTGTAAGAGAGTGAGCGTAGATAAGAAAAAAATTTGTGCGAGAAAGGGAAGAATGAATGTTTATAAATAAGTTTAGATTTAAACGAATGAATATATTCACATATTAAACTGGCCCATAAATGGTTTGGCTTCTCTTTTTCTCCTCTTATAATGGCTTGCTTGGCCATATTTCTTCTCTTTGTGCCAGCTCCTGCATCTATGTTCATTTCATCTGGCTTTTAAACATCTTTATAAAGTCTCTTGCTCACTTCATGAATTTTTTGTGACTTTCTCTCTCTATGAACCTTAGCATGCTCTTTCATAAGATATATACCAGTGCCTGATTTTCCTACAAAGTTATATGTCAAAGCTTACTTGAAAGATAAGGATGCTTCTTAAGTTCCTCTAGCCAAGCTGAGCTTATTAGAATGCCTTGCTTCTTCTAGTCTTCAGGAGAAATAGAATATCGTTTCTTATGTGCTTCTTCAATAATTTCTCTGAGATAATCCTCTTTTATCGTAAAAAGAACACCAAAGAAGAAGTTCCTCTCTGGGAGATTATTAGAGAGTTGTTTCTTGGTAGGAAGGTAAACTACCACTTCCTCATCTTACATGGCATCCTCATAAAGATTAGTGACTGAAATTCAGGGTAGTTCGGAATTTCTATTAGTTTAATCTCTTTATTTTTAAAAGCTTTCTTCTCCTCACAAAGTATTGCTTTCAAGAATGAAATTTTGGTACCTTCCATCGTTGGAAGGAATAAACCAACTGTATAATATGTTAATAGTCATCTATTTATCTTACCATGTAAAGTTAGGTATCGATAGAGATCTTCTTTACTTCTGAATCTTGAGATCATTTCTTGAGCCTCGACTCTTTTCATTTGATCATTGAGTGATTCCATCTTTGTTCCTCTTCCTATAAATGAATTTCAAATTATAATTTATAGACTTCTGGATCCTATTCTTTAAAATCTTACTATTAAATATGGGGATCTTATAGGAGGTCAACCCTGCAAAGATACGTGGAGAAAGTTTGCAGAAGCTGTAATAAACTGCAGAGATGGAGCTCCATTTTAATCAATTTAGTTCCATTAAATTAGTACTAAATTTGTTTTAATTTAATTAGTACTGGTACTAAATTCGTTTATATTTTAATTGGTACCAATTTAATAGTACCAAAACTTAATTAGTACCTAGTTTTAAACTAATGAGGTTTTAATGGAAAAGTTCCAAAATGGTTCAAAACCTAATTGGTACCAGTACCAACCTGAATTTATTCTCAGTTGGTACCAAAATTAAAAATATTAAGCATAAAATTAGAAAATTTATAGTTATAAACTAAGTATAAATATGATGTCTAACACCTAAGAATCAACCATTGTTGTTGCAGTGCCAGCTCCTATACAAAGTTAGTATAGCCAGTGAGGTTTTTACTTATTAATAATAGAAATTTAAATTTGAATTTAAACATGGCGGCTAACTTAAATCGTAAAGCAGTTTCTCTTGGAGCAGGATAATCATAGCTAAACTTTGGCTAAACTAAAAAGCCTCAAATTATTTATGTTGAGAGGGAGGTAGAGCTTAGAGCTCTTGAGTTTGAAGCAGAGGTTTTTATCATAGAAATTATAAACCAGAGGGAGAACACAGATATAGGAGTTTAAACTCAAATTGATTATATTGAGGAAGAAAAAGAACAGATACCAGTTGAAAAAATAAAAACATTTTAATGTTAAGAGTGCTAGAATTTTTTCTCAACTGAATAAAGCTTGTAAAGGCATTAAAAAGAGATACATTCTGGAAAGCCTAAGGTGTATTTCAAGCACGATAAGGTAGATGGCAGGTATAAGTGCACAACATGCATGAAGTCATATACTCACTCAGCTAAAGTTAAAAGGCATATGCAAAAGCATCACCTTAGTGAGTTCTTGATTTAAGATGTAGATACTCAAAAACTAGTAACAGCAAAGAGAAAATCAAATACTCTTGAGTCTCAGAGAGAATAGCAGGAAAGGCTCAAGAAGCAGAAACGATTTGAAACAATGAATCAACCTGCAGGAAATATCTTTTTAGCATGTTTCTAAGAGAGAGCTATGTATATTCCTGCATTGAATGGAGTTGATCTTAGCAGTTCCATTAAGAATTATTTGAATATAAGCATGCCTAACAAAGTAAAGCTCATTGTGGTTGATGAGTATGCATATAAGGTTTACCCTTTCAGCTATCTAATTAAGAATGAGCAGTACCAGAATGAATTCGCTAACGAATATATGGTTCTAAGAGAAGCACAGAGAAGAGACTGCAAGAATTTTCTAAAGTTAGATGGGGTTATTTTAGGCTTTGGTTTCATCGCACTTAGACTAAAGAAATTTGAAATGACTCTTAGAGACTATTTATATCATAACAGATACCCAAATGATTTGAATGATATTCTATCAGATATGATAAAGGGTGTCAAAGAGTTGCATGAACTTGGATATGTTCATAGAGATTTGAAGCCTGAAAATGTTATGTTGAACATATGCCCTTTAGAAGTAGTTGTCATCGATTTCAATAGAGCATTACGCTAAGAAAATATAACCTTAGCTAAGGTTCTTGGAACCCCTGGATACTTTCCAATCAGAGAGAAGTGGACCAATGGTTCAGTATAATGGGATGTATGGGCAGTTGCTGCTATTATATTAGAGAGCGATATGGAAAGTATGTCTTACTTTGGCACAAAGCATGAAAAATAATCAATTAGCTTAGCTTAGAAACATATAAAGTAGGAAGATTTAAGCGAAAAATTAGAAATTTAGTAGAGATGATAATAGTAAGAGCTCCTCACTATCCTAGATAATCATTAGACGACATGCTTGAACCACTAAAGACAGCAAGATTCAAGAGATATAACAAAGACAAGCAAATTAAATTCGTTTGAGTTAAATCACCTAATAATCATTAAATTTACATTAAATTCATATTAATCCTGCATTTTCTCTACTAACCCCAATAAGACCCCAACTATACCCTACAAATCAAAGCGCTTATAAACCTCACTAAGGGGTTTTGGGGTTTTGATTCTGAATGATATTTACTCTAGTACCTCTCTTTTTTAATTATGTAATAATCTTTTGGGATAAGAACTCTTTATATCACTATTTAATGATTCTGTCTCAATCGAATCATGAGTTATCTTATTTTAGTTGGCTTTCTGTCTGAATTTTTCATATAATTCAAAGACAAAATTATTCTCTTGTCAGCTGTTGAATTAAGAACTTGTTACTTCACTTATACTTCTTTTCTAGCTATAATTCTCTTTAAAACTTGCCAGTTTAAAGTCAAATTTCATTTTACTGTCTAGTTGGTTAAGGGATTTTAATAGTTTACTATGCTATTTTAAGGATGTTCTGAGTTCTGAATCAAGGATTTACTAAGATATTGAAGCATATGAGATGGTGATTAGTCTAGAATTTATTAGCCTTTTGATGATTTCTGATGCATATAATTGTTTTAAAGCCTTCCATTAACAGTGTCTAGTGCTTATGGAGTTAATTCTTTATTTACTAATAGAGGTTGTGGTGTTACCATAAATTCTATCAGATTAAGTAATATACTTTTATAGTCTTAAGATGTATATTGATCTAAAAAATTACTGAGCTACATATAGCATTTTATTATTGTTGTTCTATGGTTTGGCCGTTCAACGGAGTGTTCAATTGATATTTTAAGTCATGCTTGTTTACTTACTTCTTGATGGAATCTTCAAGGATTCTGATTTATTTATTTTATTTATGTGATTTCAAGGTAAAACTTAACAAACAGTTAAATTTTTGGACCACATTGAACTACTAATTGTTTGGTGGAATTATTCACATTATTTTGGTGTATCTAATTATTATTCTCAGTAAATTTTGAGTTCTTATTCGTCTATTTATCGCGATTACTTACTGAACAAAACACTCTGCTACTTTTAGTTTTAATCATCTGTTCTTCAAAATATCCTTGGAGTTACTAAGCTTTTAGTTGAAGCCATAATAAATGACGCTTATTTAACACATCATTCAATTCCTTTTAAAATAGGAAATATAATATTAAAGATACCTCAATTATTATTTATTCAATATTCTCAGTTTATATATAGGTCTTTGGTCTAATTCATATTATCAAAAAAGCTCAGGAAGAGTATTTTCAGGTTGAAACATGCTACAACTAGATTAATTGTCATAATAATTACATTGTTAATAACACCCTTGCTGGCTCAAATCTTTAACAAATATATCATTATAAAATGTTCAGTTTAATTCGAATTAAATTGTGTGTGATGTATGATTAATCGAGATTTATAATGATAATTTGATTTATTAATCAGATTCTAAGAATAATTAGGAAATAATTATATTTCATTTAATATGTATAAGAAGTACTTGGTTTCATGTTTCCCCATAAATTTTACAATTATTTTAAAGTTATCCCTAACTATTTCTTTTCGGTAGATATATAAAAAAAAGTACCTTATAAGGAAGGGTAACAAATTGAAAATGACTTTACACATAAATTTTATATAGGCCGAAAAATAATAAATTGCAAAACTGTTAAATTGAAATCTTTGATTTTAATTTTCCAAATATTTCTGGAGTGTAGATCCTTGCATAGAATTATTAATAAATAGCATTTAATGACGCTTTTTACTTTAAGAAATGTCTCTATATTTACTAGAAGTAAGTGTAATAGGTATATACTTTGTTTAATTTAATGTTTTAGAGGGAAGTCTGATTAAGATTGAATTTGAAATGGTAATATCACAATAATGGAGTTGTCTCCTTAATTAATAAAGAGCTAAATAATGCGCTATAAGAGAACTATAAAACTATTGATATTTTAGCATTATTAACTACTATAAATTAATTTAATCTTGGAAGAAATTGCAAAAATTATAAATCGGAGCTTATATATAAATATTAATATGAAACCACAAATAGCGTAGCATTAAAATTTAATTTATTTAGTAAATAATAAATATAACTATATGAATTTCAATGAATTAAAAACTAGATCTAGTTTATTGATTAGAGGCTCTACATATTTGGAAACATTTAGTTTGAAAATTACGAGTTCATTGTACTCAGATAGCTGTTGATAAAATTTATGATGCCTGGTCCTATTAAGATATATATATGACAAGAATTTCCATGAATATCATAGGGCATAACTATATCCGGCATTCTGGTGGGCTTTAAAGAGGAGAAGTCGACAGTTTTATCAAAGTTAAGCATCAATGTTTATTTTGTTTCTTTCCTTTCATTCGTTAATCCGGTTATCCCACTCCCTATCACATCCATTAGAAATCAATGGGTTAGAGGATTAAAAGCTAATAAATTAAATTTAACTCTATTTATTCTTTTTTACTTATAGAGTTTATGAAAAGCCACAACTGGCTTAGCTTCTTGTACTTGATCTTTCATGAAGTTAAATTATCAAAATAATGAAAGGATATATTTAAAAGATGAGTTTAAAATGAAGTTTAAGATAATAAAATTTTACCAACAGTGTTTTTTTTGTCTCGTGATTGAGTTTGGCTTGCAATTCTTATTACCTATTTATGCATATTTAAATGCAAGCTTTATAAATTTATTTTTTAAAAAATGAATTAAAAGTTTACTTGATATTAAATTTGATATATAACTGAATATAACAATTATAAATATTATACAAGAGTAAAATATATGTTAGATATACAATTAGCATTTTATTGTATTTATAGTTATTATTGCTATTGTTTGTGTAATAGTTGTCTCCAATAGCTTTTTGTTATAAAACTTCCTTGATTAATGGGAGTGTTTAGTCACTGCTGAAGACTGTCATCTAAAGGTATGTGAAAAATAGGATGAAAAAAATTAAATCAACAATCTTTACGTTTAATTAATTACTACTCAAAATCCATAACATTGTCTATAATTATAACTGCGTGATCTTCCTGCATGCGTCTCTGATTGATCATCTTGTCTTTCTAGGGTCGCAATCTCTAAAAATTCTGATAAATCTGGACTCGATCACCTTCTCATGCCAGGTCGCGATCTTCTCCACCTCAGTACTGTTGGTTTCCTTAGGAGGCTGGTGATGATCTTCTTGGGGACCAGGGGGCAGTGGAAGCACAGGCCATTGATTCACTTGAGGAGCTCGTCCTCGATGCTGTCGATCAGGTAAGTGAGCTTCTCCTCAACCTCGATGGTGAGGGACGTTTGATTCCTCGACGCATAGGCTCCAGGGTCCTCCTTCTCCTTCAGCTCGTGCAGTTCTTCTTTGTGTCTGGCTGTCTTTATATGGGCTGGTCACCACCTGCGACCTCCAGGCCATCAGCAGCAGCTCGTCCTCCTACGCAAGGGATTTGATTGCAGTCTTCAGTTCAATCATGGATGGCAGTGATACTCATTTTTGAAATTCCGGCATTTTCTAACTTTCAGTATTGCAAACGATGTCATGAGAAAATTTGAAGATAGCGAATTTTTTCGAGGGCCACTTTAATAAGCAGTTGCTATCTCAGGGATATGGAACCTCCGGCACAGAGAAGTGTCCCAGGAGCTGAGATAACGAGACATCTTTACTTTCCTGGCCCACCCTATGCCATTCACCCAGGCGCCTTTGTACACTTCCTTATCTCAGATTACGTGCACACTCCATTCAATTCAGAAACAGAAGCATTGCTATTAAGACTACTGCCACTTTCCACTAATGCTAGTTTGATTTCCTCTAGGCTTCAGATGAGGGGGCTTGGCGGTCTCTCATGTTGTCTAAATGAATTCAATTAGTTGTTAAAGTCTTACTATAAGCAGGCAAAGGATTCCTGGGCACTCTGGTTTAGCTCTAGGCTCGTTCGCATCTATGTCAAAGGCCTTCACTTAGGGTGAGTGATCAGTTTAAGTGAATTCGAATTGGGATGAGGAAAATATGCGTTTGTTTAATGATGATAGTCAGAGCTGGTTGTTCAGCATGTAATAGATAGGGCCCTCACCTCCGACCTTGGTCACGTTCTTCAACATCAATGTCTGTATCTAACCATTATGTGACTCTCTAATGGAGCTCATATAGTGCTTGTTATGCGTCTTTATACCATACTCCAGCCGCCTCTTGATTAAATGGCGCTCCACTACCTGCTCTATACGATCCAAGTGGTCTTCAATACTGTTGGGGTCGAAGATAGTCTTGATTAAGTTCAAGAGGCTCTTGATGGTGTGGCTTTAATGGGAGAAGTTCTCTAGAAGGCATCCCAGTTTGGGACCCAGCTGATCCCAGCCCATCGTTAAACCGAAGCGGTAGTGAGACTGCATCTCTGGTGGCAGCATGGAGGGCGACAGCTGCTCTTTTAGTGGCGAAGGGTAGTCAAGAATGTCTTTTAACAAGCAATCAGTGTTCTCTAGCATGGCGGCTCACACAGTCGATCGTTAGGAATAAATTTAACTGTGATTTATCATACTAATAGAATTAAATACTAGGCAATAAAATTAGGTTGCTTTCAAATTATGGATAGAGGCCCTATATATATATATACTGTACTAATGTAATTTAACTAAAAGCTACCAAATTCCTATAATAATTAATGATCATTTTGATTTTCAATTAATTTTAACAACCTCCCTATTAAAATTCAAATCTTAGTCTTATTACTTGTTTTAATAAAATATTTACTAACTTTATATAGTAGTAGTCGCTCAATAAGTCGCAGTTTAATCGATATCAGTATATGGCTTTATTTTATAATTTGTTCTTTAAATTTTAATAAATTAATTTTCAATTATTCTGAATAAATACTCGCATTATTCCCAGTTATTATAGAATTTATCTTGACTTGTCACTTAAATTTATAGTAAAATTTTATTAAATTATTACAAAAGTTAACTAGACTCATTCATATTTATAAAAAAAATCTACACCTTGCTTTAATATTTATTTGATAAATTATCAAAATTTATGTGAAAATTAAAATTAATAGAAAAAGCCTATTCTTTCTTTAATATATAAAATGAATTAATTTCGTCCTTAAAAAATTATATTAATTTGAATAAATTAATTAATAAAAATTATAATATTAAAACAAAAACGCAATTTCTTATAAAATGTTTAAATGTTGGAATTATATAAGTATTTTTTTTCTTTACCTCATATCCGATAAACATTTTAACTTGGGCGTCTTGTTGAAATTATTGGTATATTATAAAGTTAATTAAGAGTGTTGACTATTTCTAACTACTTGATTTATCTCGATTAATAGTCCACAAACTGGGTGTATTCCTCAATTCTTAGGGAAAAAGTCTAGGTTGAAGCATATCGTTTTTATCTTCCAAAATTCTGTAAAAGATGAATATTTTAATATTAACCATGCATATTTAAAGATACCAAAAATGAGTAAATCCCTAACTTCTTTCTCTTTAACACTCAATTGTAACTTCATAACGCTATTGCTTTAGTTTCAAAGTCCGAATATCTTACAGTAGCTCTAACTTATATACATAATCTTGTTACAATTAGTCCAAATAAATCATCATACATCATATAATGAACTTTGAATCTTTAATGGGCTGATTTTTAAATAGCAAAAATTCAAATAGGCAAGCACAATAAATTTTGAACTTTTATTTAAAAATTACTCAACATTCCAATTTTATTTTTACATTTAGTTTTTCCCATAAAATTTGATATAAACGACAATTTTTAGGAGATTAACATCCCCATAATAAATTTCCAATCTGAATTCAAGTTTATCTAAATGGGTGCATCTCAAACTGTCTTATTTCTCATTTTTAAAACTTTTAATTCTTTGAATACTGATACTTGGGATATATTATTTATTACATTAAGACTCATAAAATTCGAGTGACTAAGAATTTAAGTCAGAAAATTTTATCTGATTAGCATGTAGATAATTGAATATGATTTTGCCCAAGAATATTTTCCTAACAGATGTATTTTTTATCTATGTATATTATATAATTATTCTATATGTAACTTGTTAAATAGATTTTAACTTGATTATATCTCAGAGATTTATTGATTTTCTGAACTCAAACTGCAAATAAACTTCGAATTTATCATTAATACTGAATTTTGTAATAATCATCTTTTTATTGAAATATATCTCAAACTGCGGTGATTGTAGCTGTTTATAGTAAATTTCATTATTATTTGCTTTGGAAATGAACGTTTTAAACTAACTTATGTAGTAATGTAATGCGTACTCTACTTCAATTCTCATGCCATATTTTATGTTAAATCCTGAGAAACAAGATACTTATATATAAATAGTGCTGTCTTGGAAATAATCTTAAACGATATATTAAATCCTTGATGTGATTTTATAGTAATTGTTTTTATAACTTATGCATAAAAACCCCTTCTTTTGGTTTGCTTATTGTTTATTGATTACTCTGGGCATTGGTTTAGTCAATGTTTGAATTTTTGAATGCCAATGCTGAATAAAACATTCGCGATTATTAATGTACATTTTAAAAAAGGAATAATTATGAAATAATTTAACCTCGCTACCTCCTTAATTCAATTTTATTTCCTAAATTAATTATTTGAGCATTAAATTTATTTAACACAATAAAATATGACAAACTTATAGAATTTATTTATTAAATTAAAATTACATGCAAATATTAACTCTATATGACTCCAATTAAATTGATAAAAATAAAATACAAAATAGTAGTTTTGTGATGAATCGGCATCTATTCCCTCATAACTTACATAATTTTACAACTTTTAATTATTAGCATCTTGAAGTGTTTCATCAAGCTGCTGAACATTCAAAGGGGACTGCAATATACTTCTCTTAGTCTTCAAATGTCGTGAACTCAAGCTTGTAGTTAAACTTGACCAGATTCTTGATGAATATGATAATCAATAAATTTAATTTGAAATCCACTGGCATTCTTAAAATTTAATTTATTCTTATAGTTCTTGCCTTTAAAGCACACACGTGCAATTAATCATATATATTTAATGAAATAATAAAAAATAAAATATTAAAATTTATTTAATAAATTGTATTGAAATTCATGTGCCAAATAAATCTAACAATAATTATGAAAATGGATAATCCAATAGAGTTCAAGCATCAAAAGAAATAGAGGAATACCTATAACTCAGAGACAAATCGAATGCATGTTGGTTTTTACTCTAATCAGAAAGTCAGAAAAGTAAAATTATAGAGAGAACAACAGAAGTATAAATTAACATAACAGCAATAGTTCTGGTTGAAATATTGATTCAGAAAATGATAGAAATAAGAGTGATAATGATAATAAAATATTAGTTTAGAGAAGAAGATCAACCAGCCTAAATAAATCCACAATGATTATCAATAAATATCTTCACATAGGTCATATAAATTTATTAAAAAAATAAAATACAAAGAAGAAACAAAATCTGATTTTACTGAACATTAATATTAGCGATAACTAAAATAAAAAGTTAGGAGTAATTATAGAAAGCAATGAGTAGGGTATGCAGAAGCCAGGTTACACTAATAATTTGGTAATAAAAGGTTAATTTGAGGAATTGATGATGGGCCAATGTTAAGAATTCTTCTTAATATCAAGTGATGTGTCTAATGGTTAATAAACATTATGAGTGGAATACTTTTAAAAACTTCACGAATTAATCCATTTATCATATAGAAAGAGAAAAAATGGATTATTTTTGCCTAGCTTGTTTGTATAATACCGTTTTCTCACATTAAACAGGGGGATGAATGCAATTGTTTTGTTGTCTGGGAGGTTGGACTTCTGAAAACATTCCAAATATTTTAAATTACAGACTATTCTATATATTTGTATATATGAGTATTATTGATTTTTAATCGTATGGTAGTCTTCTTAAATGAGCAAGCTTAAAGTTTGAGGCTTAGCCCGACGGTTTTTTTTTGCAGTTTACTCTAAAGAAATTGTGTAATCTTAAGTTTATATAGGATTTTCTTTATATGGGGTAGGCAATATAATTAAATTATACTATAAAATTTTATTTTGTCAAAGAATGAATTCGAAGAAAAGTTACATTAAAAAAGAGTTTGACAAACATTCTATTAATGGGTAGAGACTAAAAGTATTTGATGAGATAGAGCTTAAAAGCTGTTAAGGAAAAAAATGTAATTAAAATATTAAAACACAAACCGAGATAAGTTATGAAGAGCTATTATATAGCAAGTAAGAGTATAAAGAAGAATGAATATCTATTTTGGATTTTTTATCAGCTAGAAAAACTTTCTTAATACAAAATAAATCTCAAAATTCTTTAAAAAGTCTCAAGCATAATATGATGTTGTCAAAAAGAAACTAGGCCGAGTTAAATTTAAAATACAATTCTTCTTATAGTAAAAAGATTAATTTTTTCCTTTGCTTATAACAAAATTAAATGTACACTTAAAAGAATAAAGTCAACACAAAAATAAACTGAAAAGCAAGTGAAATAGCAATAAAATTAAAAGGTAGATATAGATCATTAAAAAATCGAAATTAAGTTTCTCAACAGAAAATAGAATTAACTTATATCTATTTAAAATGATTATTGATAGTTGATTTAATAAATAATTTACATTCAAATTTAAGTTTTTGAAATTAAAACATTACAACTAAAATATAGGAGTGGCTTCAATTAAAACATACAACAAATAATTATTATCAGAAAGAACACATTGAAATGCCAGTAGTTGTTTTTAAGTATAATTCATATTATATCAACACTTGTTAGACAATGAAAGAAGCAGAATGAGACTGCTGTGTCTCTCAATGAGGAGGTAGATCATTTTAACTATTAATATTACAAGGGAATATATTCTATGATAAAAGCGCCCAAAATTACTAGTACTGGGAGACTTTAGTGATAGATATCTGCAAGAATATGTAAAAAAATGATTGATATTAGAAAGGCTGATAAGAAAAAAGATTGTATCAAAAGAATTTAGTAGAAGCAAGTGAAACAGCCTCAAGAATAGCAATTCTTTGATAAATTCATCGCTTGAATTTAATTGTCATTTGTTTACTTATTCAGAGGACTTTTAATCGAAAAATGGTAGTTAAAGCTTGGCTAGTAATTAGCTTTGTAATTTGAGATTCGAGTAATTGCTGAGAAACTGAAACTATTTTTTATTGAAACCTTAATGCGAGTCTAGTCTTGAGGTAGATAAGTGACTCCTTAAATTAGAATATTTATTCCTATTGTTCTTTTGAGATTCTTTTATCAGTTGTTTGCTCTAGATATATTCGTCCATTCTGAGTTTAATTATTTGACCATCCTTTATTCTTTATTTACATAATTATTGACTCAAGATTAATTTATTAGTTATATAAACAATAAGGTTTACCAAAATAATAATAAAATTTGAAGATATTTATTTTCTTAATTCAATAACGTATAATTAAAATTTGTAACATTAGTTCAAGTTCTTTCTTAACTTGGGTAATGGCCCCCTGCAGTTGGCCGCTAAAATCTTTTTTCTATATATTTTTAAATGTTCTAAAATCACTAAAACATCAAAGTAACGTGTCAAAACTTATTAATAAGCTCATTGATGACTTTTACAAGCAGTCTATAACAACACAAACCATAATTATTTTTCACAATAACATCTTAAAATGCATTTTTTGAATTGATCTTACTAATTTTGTTTCTCTTTTTTATGTTTATTTTTCTATTTTCTTCACTGGTTTATATTCTTACATCATAATTAGCTGTTATAATTGTATCAAACACGATTACTTAGCCAACTGATATATGAAATAACATAATAATATTGTTATTTTGATACAATTATAACAGCTAATTATGATGTAAGAATATAAATCAGTGAAGAAAATAGAAAAATAAACATAAAAAAGAGAAACAAAATTAGTAATATCAATTCAAAAAATGCATTTTAAGATGTTATTGTGAAAAATAATTATGGTTTGTGTTGTTATAGACTGCTTGTAAAAGTCATCAATGAGCTTATTAATAAGTTTTGACACGTTACTTTGACGTTTTAGTGATTTTAGAACATTTAAAAATATATAGAAAAAAGATTTTAGCGGGATACAGCAGGGGCCATTACCCCTTAACTTATAAATGAAACTTGCTAAAAGAGACTATGAAAACATTATTTAGTCTCATTTCATTATTACAATATTAAAATGCTATTCTTAAAATAGATGGAAAATGTTAATTAGTCAACACTGTGAGGTCTTGGATATTCAAAGTTACTTAAGATATTCCCTTTATTTATGACGAGGTCTAATATTTTGCAAAGATTGGTTTTAGTGTCTTTTGTTGCTAAGAAATAAACTCAATTTTTCAATTTAATGCCATTTTAAAAGAAGTAATAATTAAATAAAGATCTGGTGAGAAAAAATAAAGAGTATCATCACTGGGTGTAATTGAATCCCAGTACAAATCATCATTAAATCAAATTAAATGCTAATAATTTTATTGGTAATTTAAGTTAAAATATTTATATCGATAAATTCATTTATTTATTACGAGGCTAACCTGCTTAGATTATAAGATATTGTTATAATAAAATTTAAATTCTATTGTAATAAGTTCACACTCTAGAAAATTTATATCAATTAATATGAATTCGAAGTAATATAAAAGATTTCTTTTCTTAATGATTGTTATTTAATATTAAACAAAAATATTTTTATAAAATAGATACAGTTTAGAAAGCTATAAAAATTTATTACGAGCTTTCACACATTTTCCTGCATTAATTTAATGGGTAATTATACTTTTACTAAATTTGTTAAAAATAATTTTCTATTATCAAGTTTTAAGTTCATTTTCAAATATTTCATAAAAAATTTAGTTACAAAATTATCCTAATAAAACAATTGTATTAAAATGCGATAAAAAACTTAAAGATTCAGTTATCAAAGAGTGAAAATTAAAATTATTTTATAAAAAATTAGAAAATATAATTTTCTAACAATTAATAATCTTAGTATATAAAGTTAGACATTTTAGTTATATATAGTTTTTAACAGATAACTTTTTAATTTATTCTGTTCTTTCATTAATATAAATAGCTTATTAATGTAAAAGATTTATTATTAATAAATGACAAAATTAAGAAAGATATGGAAATATAGATTGGAGAGGATTCCTCATTAAGGCTGACACTTGCATCAATGACCGCTCAAATTTGAGTCAAAGCAAATCAAACAATAGGAAAACTCTCTTTATAGTGTTAATGGTGGAGAAGTAGTTCAAATTCATAGATCAAGCAACCTAACCAGTCACACAAGAATTAAGATTAAATAATAAATATAGATGATATTGGTATAGACATTGGAATAATTCTTCAAGTGGCACTACAACCAGTGATTTTACAATTCAAATTATTATGTGAATTTCATTTAGAAGTTGACCCTTTCATCTGTAGGGAGTTGAATTTTTAATGAATACCAAGAGCATTTAGTGCAAAAAATAATCTCTGGTATATTATTTATATTAACAGATATGATACCTGTTAGATCTACCAGAATAATAATTCACAAATAGAAACTGTAACTGCAAACCCTGATTTCTATAGAATACATATGATAATATTTCAATTTAGTTTTGAGAGCGAATGAATAAATTAAAACGTAATAAACACGCTATTTTATAATTAAAAGCTGTATCTATCTTATTATGTAGAAATAAAAATTGGAATATTCTAAATTTTTAAGTCAACACTCTGGTTTAGAGTAAATTAAGTCTTTCTTAATTTACTAGCGACCTATTACAAATATAGGCAATTATTTCAAATAAAGTAAAAAAAGCAGGATAAATTTATTTTTAATGATTTTAATATCAAAACAAATTAAAGCTAGAGTTTGAATTATCTTTTTTTATAAACATAAAACAAAAGATGCTTTTTTAAATAACTATTTTACATCGTTGATAATTTATACAAATTTAATAATAATAACAATTACATATAAATGGCTAGCTAACTAAATCCGCGTGTAATCAAGATGGAAAATAAAATTCTTGAAATAATTGAAATTTCTCACATACTATTAAGAAAATGATAGTTTTTGATAATTGAGAGCAGTCACCATCAATATTTAAAAAATAACCATTCTAATTTTAAAGTTACTGAAATTTACTATAAAAATAAATTTATTTAACTCCATAGTATAATATTTGTCTGCTCAACCTTATTGTCTAAATACCTAGTCTTTGAGTTCTTAGTCTTACACTATCTTTTCAGTCTCTTTTTTTAGCGTCATAAGCAAATTTAAGCATCTCTTCTTCCTTAGCCATTAACCAAACTGCATCTGTGTTATATCACAAGAGTATGTCTACTCTTACTTTATTTATACTGTATATCAGTTAGTAGTTATCCTATCTTCCTAGAAGATTTAAGTCTTTAATAGTCTAAACTGTAACTATTCGATTAAAGTGAGAATTGGGCTAGTTGGATTTGGGAAGATGTTTAATTAGTCGAGATTAGAATAGCAAATATCTAATTCAAGCAAAATTATGGACAATCATGAGAGCACTTAGTAGTGCTAATCATATTATCCTCATTAAATCTATTGATTCTTGAACACATTTGAATTCTTGGAAGAAAACTTAATGTTTGATGAAAATGGTGTAAATATTTACATTTTTAATTAAGTCTAGACTTATTATAGAAAAGAAATAATGAATTTAATATAAAAACTCATTAATAAGAAATCTTTTTGTCAGCTATATTATTAACATCAGTCTTTATTTAATTGTTAATGATAAAAAAATAAATATGCCATAAAAGTAAAAATGATTAATTCTATTTAAACTCGTTTAAATTACCTTGCATAATTTTTGATATAATTATTTTTTTCTCTCATGATTGTCCATAATTTTGCTTGAATTAGATATTTGCTATTCTAATCTCGACTAATTAAACATCTTCCCAAATCCAACTAGCCCAATTCTCACTTTAATCGAATAGTTACAGTTTAGACTATTAAAGACTTAAATCTTCTAGGAAGATAGGATAACTACTAACTGATATACAGTATAAATAAAGTAAGAGTAGACATACTCTTGTGATATAACACAGATGCAGTTTGGTTAATGGCTAAGGAAGAAGAGATGCTTAAATTTGCTTATGACGCTAAAAAAAGAGACTGAAAAGATAGTGTAAGACTAAGAACTCAAAGACTAGGTATTAAAAACCCCAAACGCCCTTTAGTAGTTTGATTGATATTTTTATTAATAAAAAGGTAGTAATTTACTTATACTTTGTTATGGTTTTATAAGGATTTTTGTAGGAGTTTATGGTTTATATATAAGTAATTTAAGCGAGATTTTTAAAATATTCCAAACATACATAAGCTTAGAGTTATTGGGCAGTTCTTTGAACTTTATTTTTCTAAGTTGATGTTTTATTGTCATTATAATTAATTTTCCTTGCTTGGCTTGATGATAGTTTAATAGATAAGCTCTCTTAGACCTCCGTTAATTCTTTACTTATATAAATATTGTTAGATTCTTTACTTATAATCTCATTCTCCTTTACAACTGAAGTAATCATGTCTTGGCATTTCACTCTCAATGATTATTTCTGCTAGTACCCGTTTATCCCATGCAGTGTCTCCGTCTCTCCAATCTTATCTTTCTTGTAAATATCCTGGAATCCCTAATACATTTCTTAAAGCTGAGGAGCGCTCTTTGAGCTCCGCTGAAATCTATTATATAAAATCTCAAGGTTGATAGTCAAGCAAGCTATTCTGGCTTTAAGTTTCTGTGGTCATACCCAAGCTTGTGAAGCTCTTCGATTACCTCTACTATTTATTGCAAGCTTAACCAATTTTTCTTTAATATCTTTATCAGGTTAAAATTCTTTGTAAGTCAGTTTTAAGAGGGGAAGCCTAAAAGCTACATTGCCTATTACAAGCAAAATAGAAACAAGCTATATTTTAGTTATATTTTATGCCTACTTTCTTTTAGTTTTGCCTTTAAAGAGGGGAATATTAGTTTGCAAATTCCATATAGAAATAGTCATCAGCAAAGGAGTAGTTCAAAAGATATATTTTGTAGGCGTATTAAGCATCAGTGATGACTCTCTTCTCTATTATATCATTAAGAGTGAGATAACTTTCAAGGTAAGAGTCTTTGCCATAATTTTTAAATATTTGTATCTACATTACCTCTATTTTGATCATGATTTTATTGATATTAGATAAAGGAAAGTTATTGACAACCTTCTTCATTTTGATTTATTTCTCTACCTAAACTTTTAGAAACTATGCTGGGTTTTCTTATCTTCTTTTTTATAGGAATCTTTTTACTTTCTCTTCATGAATGAAAAAAAAACTTTGATTGTGCTTTTTCTTTAGATGCACTTTAAGGTCTCTTGAATGAGAATAGGGCTTCTCATAAAACTAAATGGAAGCTACCTCCTCGACTACTTTATATTTCTCTTTAATGATTTTCTTTTGACTTTATATTTAAATCCCAAAGTTCAACAAATCAAAGTTGTCCTGAGAAGATTCCCGCTTAGTACACAAGAGTCTCTAGTCTCTACTTTTTTGGGTTGCTTGAATGGCATTTATATTGGCTTGGTTTAAGTATTGTCGCTCATTTAAGAGGTTAGCACACATTTTATTATGTTGATTGATTTTATTTTAATGATGATAAAACCCAGCCAGGTAATCAATAATAAAAGAGTTTAAGACACTTTCTGAGAGGTGAGAAAAATGAAGCATCATAAAATAATGTAAATTGACATATTATATGAGAATATTTTACAGTTAGTAAATAAAAATTCTCCTAAAAAAGTGTTTTTACTCTTGGGAGGACCTCCAAATTCAGTTTGATCTTAATTTGGAGGTAAAGCTATTAAGCACTTTTAAATTTAATAACTTCCTTATTAAATTTTAACCTTAAAATTACTTCTAAATAAATAAAATCGAACTTTATTATAAGTCCTCCTATAATAGTTAAAGATTATTAGGAACAATTCAATGGAGAAGGTTTGATAAAAATGGAAGTCAATCTATGAAACGTGGAGCAAATTTAAAAAATGCTTATTAGTATATTTTTAGTTGATCTCCAGTAGGTCTCCCTATTTAGCAGTAAAATTTTAGTAAGCTTAGAATGGATATCAATAATTTTAAATTGCATTAAAAATTATAGAAAGAGGAAGCAATAATAAATTCATTATTCTGTGTAACCTTCATTTAAAAAATGAATTTAGCAAATATATAAAAATAATTAAATTCTCTAATAAAAACTCATTATTCTGTGAAACCCTCATTTAAAAAATGAATTTATTAAATTTACAGAAATAATTAAATTCTCTAAGATGGAGTCTATAAATGATGCTTTGAAGATAATTCAATCTCGAGAATTAATATGAAAATTTTGTAGTGAAGAGGTTCTATACAGGTATTTGGATTAGCAAGGTAAGTTTTCATTAAACCTTAATTCTATTATCTTAGTTGAATTGTTCTGTCAACTCAAAATGGAACAAAAATTTCATTCTTAAAAGCCTTACTAAGCGAAAATAAATGAGTTTTTAAAACTAATGAAATTAAGATGATTGAGATTCCTAAGTACCTAGAAATCTCAGTTACAAACCTCTATGATGATGCGATGAGTGAACGTGATGTTGCTCTCTACCTTCCTTCCAAGTTACAACTTTCTAATATATTACCAGAGAGAAACTTCTTCTTTGGTGTTCTTAGAACTCTGAAACCTGGGTATTTAAATTAAGTGATCTCTGAATGTCACAAGAGACACTACAGACGAAAAAGAGAGACATAGTATTAAAATCAGTGAAACGTGGCTATAGGAACTGCAGAAGAACTCATTCATTTCAAGTAAGTTTAGGCTCCTAACTTTAGAAAAATTTGACTCTGCTATATATTAGATGAAATAGCGGAGCAAATTAAACAGAGAAAGAAAGTCTTAAATAAAGCATGACAATTGTAAAACACTCATCAAAGAAATTAAAAACCAGAAAAGATGAAAATAGATGCTGGGGCTCTAAGAGGAAAACATGGGACCTTGCAAGCCACAAGTAAAAGAAAAGCAAGATAATCCCAACTCTTTTAAGGGCTAGTTTAATTTGTGAACTTATTCATTCGGTTAAATCTAAAACTTATTTATGCACACAAAATTTACCTTATCTCGTACACCTTAGCTAACTCATCGCTGACTCTCTTAGCAGCACTCGATATCAAATTTACTGAATCTATCTTTAAGTAATGCATCAAATTATATAGTACAATTTCTTATAGTGCCCTTTATATAACCCAGATACAACTCAAATTCATTAAATTGAGGGCTGTAAGGAACATTGAATACAGGTGTTATGTTAAGCCTTTCATATTCTTTCCTTGAGTCTTTAGTTTAATGCACTGATATATTATTTGCAAACAGATAATTTCATAGTCAACATACTTATCTTCTTATTATTCCAAAAAAATTTATAAGTTGTTCATTCTTTATTGAAATGGAGGGTTTATAACATAAGTTTCTAGCCCATTTTTTCTCTGATTTCACCAAAAAAAGCATGAGTTTGAATCTTAATTTTTTAGTCATAACTTCAATGGTGGCGTACCTCTTATACAAAGATCATGATATAAAAGTATTGAACGCTAATACAGCTTCATCAGCATGGATAAACTTAATACCATACTCAATTTCTCTCTGAATTTAATCATATTTATATTTTTAATTTGTCTATAAAAATGGAAAATTAAAGTCAATCACTCTCTTAATGCGATTGACTGTTTTGTAAATATTCCATTGTTTTTATTAATGTTGGCTATAGATTAAGCTGAGGATATTAAGCTCAGGAAATTGACGATGATACATCACAGCTCTTTAGGCGAGAGAGAAATGAGCCCAGTTCTCCCGACTCTAATCTTTGACAAGATATTTAAAAAAAATGATGCTGCTTGAACTTTAAAGTTCTCTTAGACTTACAATTAAGTAGATATCTTTTTAAATTCAGAGCTAATATTGACAATAAGACCTAATAGGAGTAGGTGATTTGTGGAGCAGTCTAGCTTTAGATGTGTAAATATGAATAGGTTTGATTTAGTCACAATATTCATCGCACCCATAAAGCAATTTAAACATTCAATCTATATACTCACTGTCAAAACTGAAACCAAACCTCGAATATACTCGCTTAAATTACTAAAATTTATAGTATAAACCTCTACATAAACCCTAATATAACCTTGATAAAGTATACCTTAATTGCTACCTTTTATCAATCAAAATACCAATCTAACTACTGAAGGTGGTTTAGTGGAATTGATCGATTGGAGCTCTAATTCTCTATATAAATGGATATTTAATATATTATTGACTAATAGGACTTTAATTAAATTTAACTAATAACCGAAGTTCTTTTAAGCCATTATTAATAATATTTTTAAAATCTTTATCTTTTAGAGTTAGTATTTTTCTTTATCTTAACAATTTAAATAAAAATAATTAAAAGTAATTTCCCCTTAAATATCTCTATTTAACTACGATACTAATATGATTGATTGAACAATGAGTAATCTCAAATTAAATTTAACCTATCAACATTTAATAAAACCATAAATTGAACTGTGTCGTTTTTCAGAATGAAATAACGAGGCAATTGTGATTCCTGGATTAGAATCCTCAAGAAAAAAAAATCTGGTCCTCTTAGTATTACCTACCCCCAAAATCAAGACGTCTATCTCACAGAGCCACTCAATTTATGTGATGACATAGCTTGTGAGATTTCTGCTCCTCTGAGTTCATTTTCGAAAAAATCTGCTAGGTTCAACAGCTACTAGGAATGTAGTCCCGATCCTTTCGGAGTGGTAGCTTCAGTACCCATTCTAGGAGGAGATTATATCTTATTGTTGGCTTCATCCGGTTCTAGTAATATCACTTTGAAAGCTTAGCAACACCTTCATTTTGCTCTCTTTTACTTAGGAAGCCAAACTCACGACAGGAAGCTCATCTATGCAAGGAGATTATTAATGTGCAGTCGCTAGAGGAGCGTAGGAACTCACCGCTTGAACCAAGCCAACAGTCCTCTTATGCAATGAACCTGATGCTACTCATACTAAATGACAAAAATTAAACTTTTTTAACAATAATCATATAAACGTGACAACGATGAAATGAATAACTTGAGTTAAATATGTATGCTGGCTAAGAATTATTCTGTATTTTCTAAATAACTATACAGTTACTAATACTAAAGACTCAAGTATGATATATGAAATCTTTCGCATAAAACCTCTAAACCGTTCAATTAAATTAATTTAGCTATATTTGGTGCTATTAATGAGGTTCTGCAAGAAAGTGCTGCTCTATTATTAAATGCATGACTTAAAGATAAGGCTAATTCAAATAGAGAATTTTTTCTAGTGATTCAGTGTTGAGAAATCAGAGACTTTTGTGAAAATTGGAAGTTTTGCCAAAAGAGAAAAAAGGGAATGTAGAATTATTATTTATATTATGTTGTAAGTAAAAATTGATTTCATATTTCAATTCATTAGATAGTTAATATTGAGTAGAGAAAATAAATAAATCTTTTAAATTTTAAAGTGGAAGTAATTATATAAAATAAAAATTTATAATCAAAAGTAGATTAATGCCTTTTCATGTTGATTGAATAGAAAATTTACTAAAATGCCATTGGTGTATTATATTAATCAAAGAAATAATAATAATATAATCATTTATAGCATTCATAATAAGAGATATATATATAAAAGATAGTAGAGGTGTAAAGGCAAGTGTAGCATTCCTAATTCTTTTATTCTATTTTTCAATATTAATGGATGACGATGATCAATGTCAATGCGAGGCAAGTGTGAATTCTTTATAATTGTGTCTTGAGTCTTAAGATCTTCAATGATTTTGCACCAGGAGTGCATGGCCTTCTTCTTTCAGATCCCTGTTATGCACTTGTAGATCTTCTAGAATAGAGCATTAATCGTATGAAAAAGAGCAGCTGTCTCAAGAGTCGCAATTAAAAAGTAAAATTGAAAGTATTAATAAGGTAACATTATTTTAGAATAATGTATAATTTATTAATTTAATTATTGAATTGTATAAAGTCTTAACTAATTATATTGTTGTAATAAATTCGAATTGGGAAAATTAGTTTAATCAAATAAGTGCAGTCAAAACCCCAAAACCTCTTAATGAGTTTTATATGTGTTTTGATTGATGAGAGAAATGTTGGGGATTAGTGTTTCTTTTTGATTTATTTCATTTTTGCAGTTAGATTCAATGTAATTTTTATTTCCATGGTTGGCATTTTTATTCTTTTATTTTTTATCATCATTACAACTACCTAGATGGTATGTAGAAATTATTCCACTAGTTAAATTTAAATGATAAGTCCATAATTGTTTACTTTAACTATTTTTTAAAATAGATTAATTTTATGGAAATATCATCTAATATATCTTAGGGACTTTATTTTTTAAATTTTTTGGCACCAACTTAGAAAAATTTAAGATTGGTATTGGTACCAAATAAGTTTTGAACTATTTAGAACTTTTCCATTAAAACCTCATTAGTTTAAAAATAGTTACTAATTAAATTTTGGTACTATTAAAATGGTAACAATTAAAATTAAACTGATTTAGTACTGGTACTAATTAAATTTATTCAAATTTAGAACTAATTTAATGAAATTTAATAGGTTAAATTAGATATCAATCTCTGAAACTTGTGACATCTTTTGCAAACTTTCTCCACGTATCTTTACCAGTTTGACCTCCTATAAGTTGGCCATATTTATTAGTTGCCTAAAATTTTAGTGGCATTAAAAATACATAATTTTAAGATTGATCTACATTTATAAAAATTCTCAAACTAAATCCTGACAAAATTAATTCTACCAAACAC
The DNA here is from genome assembly GCA_000711775.1 of Oxytricha trifallax. Classification (NCBI taxonomy): domain Eukaryota; phylum Ciliophora; class Spirotrichea; order Sporadotrichida; family Oxytrichidae; genus Oxytricha; species Oxytricha trifallax. Next base: position 37,568 of record ARYC01002524.1, read on the forward strand.
CTTAAAATGACTCATTTTATGAAGATTTTTTATTTTAGCACTTCTTAAGTTACCAAAATATTTTGTATTGAACAAAAATATGTTTATATATAACGTCAGCAAAAAGAAACGAAATTAAAAAATTGGATTCAAAATGATTTATGATAAAATTTGGAAAAACATTTTTGCATAAATGCTAAATAATTATAATGATGTAATCATCTATTTTCATTAAAATGATCAGTAAAATTTATAACTTTCGGAAAAAATGTCAAGTAGTAAGAAATTTTAGTCAAACATATCATTTCATTAAAAAAATGCTTTAATATGTATGAACATAAGAGAACACAAGATGACTATTAAAAAGATTTTTCATAAAATACTTTCATAATTTCATAACTAGAGTAAAATGATGCTTCCAAACAAAAATAAACCCTCATCCCCAACATTACCCTCATTAATCAAAACACATATAAAACTCATAAAAGGGTTTTTTGGTTTTAAGTTTTAGTTGTCCAAATTTGACTATATTTTCGTACGGTAGAGACTTCAAAATTAGCTGGACTTATCTATTGGCGATACTATTTTATATCATCCCTTGAGCGAGCTAATTCCACTTTTAATGGAGACCTTTTAAATTCATTAAAATATGCTCTCCATTTAAAGTCGAGTTAAGTCGTTCCAGTGATAGGATAAAATAGTATCATCAATTGATAAGTCCAGCTAATTTTGAATTCTCAATCGTACGAAAATATCGTCAAATTTGGTCAACTATAACTGCACTAATTTTATTTAATTTAATTTCAACAATTTGAATTCATTCCAATAATAATAATAATAAGTACAAATATATATTTATACAGAAATGATTTAAATTATCTGAAAATAAATTAATTGTTAAAAGAATTGAAGATGTTTTAATTTAAATTTCTAGCTTCGCTTCAAATCTATGAAGTTTATTAAAATTAAGAAAATTTAATTAAATTCATTTATATTAAAAATTAGAGAAAGTTTACTCAGTTTATAAATCTAGATTATATTTTCAATATAGAATTCATAATTACATTGACTTTTCAATTATTACTATTATTCTATTTCAAAGTAAGAGCAAGATAGAACTAATTTAATTTTGACACCAAAATTATATTAAAAAAACTCAATATAAACTTGAGTTCTCTTGTCCCTACAATTCAATAAATAGTGCTAAAATAGTAAATTGAATTTTTTATCAAATAAACCCTTAATCCATTTTTAATTTGAATAACTTACTTAAATTTTGTAATTATAAATATTTTTTAAGAAATTAAATTTTTTCCCATATTTTCAATATATATAAATATACATATGAGAAGTAATAAGGATACTAAGGAGCTTCAGCTTAATTTAATGGTTTTAACCTTTTTATTAATTAAAAATATAAATTTTATTAATGTTTATATTTAAAAGTTATCATTAATCTTTGTTTTTAGCTAGAAATTAAAAAAAATTTTAATATATTTATTATTCTATTAAATTACCTTTAAAAAAATGAGTAAAACCCAAAAAGATTTTTCCCATATAGTCATTTGAAAAAAATAATATATCCTTTGCTATGCTAAAATTTTTATATTTCAGACCAAACTTCACTTTAATTAATTGGAGTTTATGTTTACTTTTTATTTTTAATATTATGGATATTTTAACATAATTAATTTTATATAATTGCTTTTCAAGATTGAATTCTCATAAAATTCAATATGCCTGAATACGTCTCATTTGAGATTAATAGTATTGTTATGGGCAACCAATGTTAATACACATCACTTATTTTTAACTCTAAGGATCAGTATTAGAGGCGTCTTTTAGAACTTTTTTATAATAAAAATTAGTGTAAATGCTAATTTACTGGTATTACCGAAAATTTATACAGAAAATTCTTCCAGACAAGTGAGGTTACACTAATAGTTCAATAGCATTTCAATCTTCTTGATTTAGTATTTTACATGAGAACGCATTGGAATTAAGTCGCTTTTAACTCTTAATTTTCAATAAATTTAGAGCCTATATAATGAGAAAATGTAAAATTATAACAATTCTATCAATAAATAATGAAAAATATTTTAGTAGTTTCGAAAAATTATATTTAAAAAATGTTTTTTGTTATTTGCAATTTACCTTCATATTTGTCTACATTGGCAAAATTATAGTTTCTTGTTCATTTCTCTCTGCAACTCAAATGCTTCTCAATCTTGCTTTACTTTCGCTCTTCTATGATATGACCCCTTTAAATTAAAAATAATTGATAAGTTTTATGTAACTTAAATTTTTTAAGAATAAACGGCTCCAGAGTAAACTTTTATATTTTGATTTTATGATTATAAATTATTAGTTTCTTTTATTTTCTCATAAATTCAGCATAATTAGTCATTGGACTTTTTTCACTTATGTTCAAGTTTTCTAACAAACTTTATTTTTGAATTTATGAAGCAGAATTATAAAATTTACATGCTTAATATAAAGAAAACTTATTTATGATTATTCTTTATTATATAAATTATTTCAAAGAAAGAAACTTTTGAGAGACAATCAACTTTGACAACTTCCTCCTCACTTCCGAGTAATATAATATTAATAATCATTTCTAGACAGAGAATGAGCAAAATATCTAGTTTGTGATGACTTGAGATATCTTATTGATTGAATCTATTAAGATTTCTAATTTTAAAAATGATAGTAGATTGTATTGTTTTTTTTTACACTTATTTTTAATTCACTTTATAAGATTGCTTAATATTTTAAAGAAGTTAGGGGATAAAGTGCCCTTTGTGTAAACTAAATATAGTGAGTTTTTTTTAATAAATTAATTAGAAATAATATTAAAAAAAATATATTGATTTTTTTATTAGGAGTCTTACCCCAGAAGAGTAGCGGAATGTAAGAACACAAAAAAGTAAAAATTAAGACACATTCATTTTTATAGTGACATTATGAATATAGGGAGGAATTATTGATTGAAAAGTTTAGATTTTTTAATTTTAATAATTAATCTTACTTCCTTTTTTTAAATTGATATGTAAATTTCTTTTACTCTCTCGAAATTATAGATCCTCTTTTTTTAATAATAATAGTTATATTGTAAAGCTTCTCAATTTAGTAAATCTTTTTTAATGCTATATCAAGTTTATATATGCTTGGTCTCTTTAGAGCACCTCCTTAGTCGTACTTGTATCTTTTGAGTTAAACTTTCATCTAAACTTTCACTTCCATAATCATGGCGTATTCTATTTCTAAATAACCAGAGCCATCTATTGGAACATGGGGATTCTGGCTTAGATCCTGGATGTGATACCTTTTTTCAATTATATCCTTTAGTTACCTGTAGTATTATTCTCAAAGTCATTTTAGACTATAAGACAACCAATCTTGCTGATTTCTTGATAGGATATCTTTAAAACGATTTTATAAAACTCAAAAAATTTTAAAAATAAGTTTGAAAATAATAAATGTCTTAAATTTTATATTAATAAATCAGATTATATTCTATAATGGAAAAATGAAGGAAATAAAAGAAGGATATTTATATACCTGAGTGGTTATAAATTATTTTCGTGAAATTTAATGACAATGCATTTTTTATTTCTAGTAAAGGGAATAAGATAAGTTGTTTTACAAAGTTATTAGATCTAGTTCGTGATAATTCAAATTTATTTAAGAAATGTAAGCGTTCAAAGTTTTCACACTAAAGAAAGTCTAAAATTAAAGTATTACTAATAAACTTCAATTAATTAAGTGATGTATTTTAGAAATGATGATCAAAGTGTTTATGAAACAAATTATGAAAATTGACGGCATAGATTAATTATAAATGGACAAGAAAGTACACTAGTTTGCATAATTAGATATCTGTTCTAACCGAGATACCCCTCCCCACCCCCCTCCCACCCCCAACCTATTTTATAATAAAATAATATAATAATTTATAAAATCTTTTATAAATGAGAATTTTATAAATTAATCATTATTATTAATTTAAATATAATTAAAATTATTAAGCTTTAATTATAAATAAAAATAATTATTCAATCAATAAAATTTTAAAATTCTCATTTATTAAAGATTTTATAAATTATTATAATTATTTAATCAATAATTTTTAAAATTCTCATTTATAAAGGATTTTATAAATTATTAAATTATTTTTTATTATAAAATAGTTTGGGGGTAGGGAGGGGGGTATGGGGAGGGGTATCTCGGTGTATGGTGGGGAGGGGGGTGGGTGAGGCGTGCGGGGGTATCTCGGTTAGAACAGATATCATTAAATTACTAAAACAAATTTTACTTTTTAAATTTGTTTTATTTTTAATTTAAACATCTTTTATTTTAAAAATTCATGATCAATATATAACATAAGAGCTTTAACTAAAAGATATTAAGCAAAATATCAACTAGGTCAAAGAAAATTTGAAAAATTGGCAAAATTAAGAGATCTGCTTATTTGATTGAATGCTAGAGCAAGTTAAAGATATGGAGAGATTCTGGTGCATGGCTCGACATCTTTCTTTAGGAATGGCAAAAGATTAGTGAGTCTTAAAGAATAATAATATTATTACCTCTATTAAATTTTGTTGTTTTTATAAATATCATATTTACTTTCTATTTATATTTATAGAACCATAAAAATAAAAAGCATTAAGCTTGAATTTTAATGATTAAATTCTTTTTTAGTTAACTTATCATTCCCACGATTGTAGTAAAAACTACTCCCTAGGTTTAATATATAAATATTTTTTATTTAAATCAATGCAAAGTTTGACTTATTTATTGGAAGCTTTAAAGAGGTATGGCTTCATATTTTATCTTCCTCTGATGAGATTTGTTTCTTTATTTTTTCTATTAGAATATGCTTCTGCATCTATAAACATATCTTAAAGGTTTAATTATTATATTATTAATAGTTTTCACTTAGTCATGCCTTTCTTTATACTTTCTCCACGGTCCAACTTGCGACATACTTTCATAAATTAAAAGGCAGGAATAGGTTTCTCTATAAAGTTAGAGTTTAATCTAAATTAATATAAAACAAATATTTTACATCTCCTATTACTTCCTGAATCTGACTTAATTGCCACTATCTTAACTTATTTTCTTCTATAGAGATAAAAAAAATCATCTTTATGTTCTTTAATTTAAGTTTATTTAAATACCAAAGTCTCACAGCTCCAAGAAAGCAAAGGTAAAAATATTCTTTCTGGTATATTTCTTGAGAGCTTCAAGTTGGATATAAAAAATAGAAAATTGTATCAAGATAACTTATTTAAAGTCAAGAATCTTTTAGTAGTTTGATTGAATTTTCAATCGATATAAAACTGCAAATAGCGCTTACAATTAATGTCCTCCTTCATTTGGAGTTAGGATTAAAATAAAGTAATTTAGGCGATTTAAATCAAGAGAATTTTTTCCAATTATTAACATAAATGCCATCATTGAAGTATATGATAATTATCTGCTGATTACTGTTTAATAGGCAAGTTTCCTTAGATTGTCACTAATCCTTCACTAAGTTTAGCATTATTGGATTGTTAACTTAGAATATCTATCAACTGGCAGATAAAGTGATATTTTATTAAAATATACTGCTCTTTAATTAATTCTAATTGTCCTCGAATTGATAAATCATGTTGCCATACTCATAAATTACTAGAAGTTTTATTTAAAAGAAGTTAATAGTAGAAAGCGCTTTTATTAATTTATTATTTATCTCTTGAATTATTTCTGGCATTATGACTCTAGAGTTTTAGATTTCTTTTTGCACAAGTATTGATGATAAACATCTATCAATATACAAAACTGTTCAAGCACTTATTTATTTCAAAATTTTTCAATTTCAGAATAAATTTGTTCTGGTTAAAGATAGTTATATTAATAATCGCTCAATTTCTAATTTAAAGCGCTAAATTTTATTATTTAATATCTTAAAGAAAACTAAAAGTCTCTTAATTATGATAAATAAAAAGAAGATGATTATAAAAATTTAATTAAGATTAATACGAATAATTTAAATGGCGACGATGATGGGGCAGTTAAGCTCATCAAAAATAGAAGTTACAAAAAACATATCTGAAAAATTTATTTTTTAGAGAACCGGCCTGGTAAGAGTAGTGAATGATCTGGACAGGAACTTCAGTTGCGGAGCTCTCGAGCACAATAAAAATAAATATTGCATGCTAACGGAGATAAATATGAATGAGAATCTAGAGATGATAAAGCTAATGGAGTAATTCTTTTTCAATTTTGTCTAAAATGTACTGCTAAATATTACCCTATCATTCAATATTAAAAAACATCTAATAATAAGATTTAAGGTAAATTATGATGATTATGAAAAATATTCATCACTTATGGAATCTAGCACCTTAAATAAAAATATATATGTGACTAGAAATTAATTGAAACAAAATCAAAATAAATAAAGTTCATTTATGATTAAACAAAAGTAGTCTTCAGAAACAGCTGTTGGCTTTGTCACTATAAATTAAAATATATATTAAAAGTTATTATGTAAACATATATTTAATAATAAATTCCTAAATGATTAAGAGATATTAAAGCATAAAAACAGTTTAACTTTAAAGAAAAACAATAGATGTTAATTTTAATAATATTTAGAGAAAATAGACAAAGAACTAAATTTTATGGAAGTTGCATATAAGTAAAGTAGAAAAAAATAACACTAATTATGTAGTAATTTTATTAAAAAGATTATTTCCGAAGAGAAAAAACTAAATTTAATATAGTTAGACTAAAAAAGCTGAAAATGTCAATGTTTTTAAGCTCTTGATCGTTTAAACTTAATTTTAAATTTAATTGGTAAAAAATACAGCCCTACTTTATGACCAATTTACGAATAAATTTCTATTATAAAAAATATAACTTGTTCAATAAAAAAATACTGAGTTATGATAAATTATAAAATTATTTTCTTCCTAGGTAGGAATGAAATTTATTTGGATTTTGTTCACTTTTTCTTGACTTAAATTTTGACTGCTAAAGTTAAGTGGGTCATTTTTATACCTGATTTTAATCAAGTAGAAATATAATAATATTAAACAATTGTGTATTTAATTAACATTATCATCATTGATTACCATATCTTATTAAATTATCATTATTTTAATATCGCATATCAATGGCAAAATCTGTCATACAATATATATAGCATATATATACACTCTAGCAATGAAGAATTGTCTATTTTAATTCTTTCATACCACGAATAATGAGCATTTTTTACGAATTATTTCTTTTATTGTTGATAGATTTCTCTATAGATGCTTTAAGAAAATTGTTTGAATGAGAGTTTTTATTTAATAAATCGAAATTTAGTCATTTATTTGAATTATCTTTTACTTTAAGTAAATATTTCATTATAATTTAATGCATTTTTATTTAGATATTTTGAGAATAAAATTGAACTTTTCGTGTAAATTTTTGAATTAATTGATTTCATAATTTTTTCTTAATTTTTTTAAATTAAAATTAATAAAAGCCTTTAAATATTATTATTAGGGCTATAAGAGTATTATTAATGTAGATGTCATACAGTAAAAGAAGAGTTTTTACTGTTAATTTATTTTAATTTTATAGTCTAAATTTTTAATATCAGCTAGGGTTTGAATTTTTTCGGCGATTTTAATATGCTTAATATGATTTTCAACAAAATCTTATTCCTTCATAAACTGAAAAATCTTATTGCCACATAGTTATTTCATTGAAAATAATTAGCTTAATTCAAAGTAAAAAAAGCCTCTAAAATAATTATCCCCAGTAAAATAACTTTTATATTTTACTTGCAATTTCATTAATTATATATTTATTGGTTTAAAGATAATAGCTATTATCCGTAAGTGACATAGAATAAAATAAAAACTGTCATTTGTTTTAAGAGAGTATTAAATTTTCAATGAAAACCCCAAGGAGCCAATTTACAAAATATATTTATAATTAAATACCTAAAGATATGCTCCATTATAACAGATTAAGCAGCATTTATATTCAAGAATTTTATAGTGAAATAGTGGTAAAATAAAAATCGTAATATCGAAGTATATATTTAAACTACAAAGCAAAATTCTTGAAATCTAAGGAGGAATCAGCGAAAATAAGACTAAAAGCTTAGATTACTCATTTTACTCAATAAATTAAATGCTTTGCATTATATTAAATTCTTCAATAATTGAGAGATAGAATAATCCAGAGAATGATATTATTATTTTTGTTGATAATTTGCCTGTTTATAAAAATAAAGATCCCTAGATCAAATTAAATAAAGTAAATAAAATGACGATATCTAATGATCCTATTCTTTTATCTAATGGCAGATTTATAAATAAATACAGCTGGCTTTATTAAAAGATCAGCTAATCTATTAGAGTAGAAGATTAATTCTCAAAATATCATGCAAGACACGGTAGAGTGAATGCTTATAAATATACCGAAACTTAAAATTTATTAATAATTTTATTAACATTTAAAATTAATTATTTAGGCTTAGCCTCCAATTAACTTCTTCTTGCTGTTTTATGATTCAAAAATATTTTCTCCATACGCCAGTCTCCAACTAAGATAATGTCTTCAAGAATATACACTTCAGGTTAAAGTATTTTTCTAAAAGAGTACTTTTGATGTGTTTTCTTTATCTATTAACCTAAATATACTTTTCAAATATTTTTTTAGTAAATCTGTTTCTATGATATCAAATAACTTAGCATGCTAGAGATGTTTCTTGCATCATAAGTGTTCTAACCGAGATAACCCTCCCCACCCTTAACCGAGATACCCCTCCCCATACCCCCTCCACCCCCAACCTATTTTATAATAATAAAATAATTTAATAATTTATAAAATCTTTTATAAATGAGTATTTTATAAATTAATCATTATTATTAATTTAAATATAATTAAGATTATTAAGCTTTAATTATAAATAAAAATAATATTCAATCAATAAAATTTTAAAATTCTCATTATAAAAGATTTTATAAATTATTATAATTATTTAATCAATAATTTTCAAAATTCTCATTTATAAAAGATTTTATAAATTATTAAATTATTTTTTTATTATAAAATAGGTTGGGGGTGGGGGAGGGGGTATGGGGAGGGGTATCTCGGTTAAGGGTGGGGAGGAGTATCTCGGTTAGAACACATAAGGTTTTTCAAAAATTATTTCTGGAATCAAATTATTCATGTTTATTTAGTTATTATCATTCTTTTCATTACAAATCATATAAAAATTAATGAGATTTTTATTCAATCAAAGTCTGAAAAACAATAAATTCGTTACAATTATTTAAGTATTAACTTATAACTCTCGTAATTAAATCATGGATTTGTTAAAATCTACTTTATTTCAATATCTGAAATAGTATCTCGAGATTAAACTATTCTTATTCAAATTCTCAAAATCTCTCAGTTGTATGATTTAGTAAATAATTGATAAAAGGCTTACATTTACTTTATTAGGGTTTATGTAGAGGTCTTGTATTCAAAAAATGCTTAAAGCGAGAGTATTATAAGAGTACTACTTTAAATAATTGATGTAATTATTAATAAGGTCATATTTTAATTTTTCTATTAATAAAATTATTATATTTATAAGAATTATTAATAATCAAAGGAGGAGCCATTACACTCTCTTAAAATTTAATTTACAAAAAATATTATATTAGTAGTCCAAACTGGTAGATCCAGAGGTGTTAGTAAACAGGCAGATGCTTCGTATTATGACTCAGAGGGATGAACAAAGACAGAAAGAAGAAGATGATGAAACCTCTTTTAGACATACATTTTTTAAAGATTTTAAAATCTATTCTTATTGATAAATTACCCTTAACTAATTTAAAAAATAGTTTTACTTTAAATCACATTAATTTGCATACAAAACCATTTGCATCATGGACTAACATTAAAATTTTACTTATCTTTCATATATAATAAGTTCGTCTATTGATTAGTTTGTTCTTTGATTATTTTATTATTTTCTTAGCATTTTCTCTCATTTTATCTTTTTTCCAATTGTGGTACAAATACTGCTGTAATCTCTGTTTTTATCTCTCAATCTATTGCAGCCGTAGACTTTTTTCTTGTAAAATAGAATTCTGTTATTGTTACTGCTTGAATCAAAACATCTCTTAGATCATCTCTCTCTTAAAAAATAATAAGGAGCTCCAAGAAAATTTCCATGCATAGAGAGACTCCTTTCTCTTTATAATTTATTGAAAATAATAACAAATACTCTAAAAGGAGAAAGATTTAGTACGATATTATCATACTTCAAATCTCTTTAAACATAACTATTATATGAAGCTAAGAGATTCTTTTTAAATATTTGTTAGGATAAGATGCAGCCCTTTATATATTGTTGAATCTTTAATGAATTTTCTTAAAGACAATTAACATAGATGTATACAAAATACAATTAGATCTTGATAAAGCAGTATTGTATTAAGCTTTATTACAAACCTACACTCACTATTTAATAATCTTTGTTAAAGCTTTGTTTTCATTGACTAGTTTCTTCTGAAACTAGTAGACACATCTAAAATAATTAAATTGATTATCCATAAAAATGTTCTGCTTATCTGCTAATACATTTTGTCAAACATACTCTCCAAAATTAGATAACTTTAAAAGTTGTCCGTTAAATTAATTCTATTTTGGATTGAACAATTCACTGCTTCTATCTCAGAACAGAGAGGTCTTTTACAGATTACATGAGCTTCTTATTTTTATTTACTCTTTAATTTGAGATTTTTTGGGATATTTTGGCTGATATTTTAAAGGAATACCTATCCAGTCTCAGGATCTATTACCTAAAAAGTCTTACTATAATGATTTTTTTAAAATAGAATTCTAGTTCCTTTGATTACTTTAGTTAATAAGTTAGTTATAAGTAATAACTTACCTTGCTATTCTTTACTTCTGAATTTTCCTATTAAATCTTGAGATTATATTCTCTTCATTGCATCATTCATAGATTCCATCTTGCTTCCAGTTTCTATAAATGTTTATGAAATTTAAAATTATGGATATCCATTCTAAACTTACTAAAATTTTACTACTAAATAGGGAGATCCACTTGGAGGTCAACCTGAATCAGATAAATAGATAAAGATGGAGGAACTTTCTCCAAGTTTCAAAGTTTGACTTCCATTTTTATCAAACTTTCTCCATTAAATTGCTCCTAATAATAATTAATTTAATTAGGTGGTGCTCCTAATTTATTTAAAACTTAATTAGGAGGTTAAATTAAAGTTCAAAACCGTATTAGGTGGTGCATTAAAAAAATTAAATTTTAAAACCTCCCCTCCTAAATTTACGAGAACATATTTAGGAGCACCACCTAACTTTACAAAACAAATTTAGGTGCATTTTAATGTATAAAATGGATGGAATAGTATATAAATTATCTCTAATGTTAAAAAAATATAAAACTAATGTCTCGCACTATTTTACCATTAAACCTCTCTAAATCTATGAGGATAAGCTCTTGCTTGTGTATAAAGGTAGAATTTAAACAGCTTATATAATTATAAATAGTACTTTTAAAATGAGCGGCAACTTACTAAGAAAAGCGGCATTACTTGGTATTAGCCAGCAAAAACTTTCTTTCATGAATTAAAAGAAAATTGAGACTTGTGATGCCTCTACCTAATATGAACCTGAAATTCTCTAACCTTAGGTCTCAGACTTTGAATAACAATTCAGTTGTTAAATAGAAATGCAGAGCTAAGAAATTCAATGCGAAGTTACAATAAAAATGGTCGAAGAGGAGGAAGAGAAAAAAGAAATAAAAGCATCACATTTATGTGAAGAGTGTGAGAAGAACTTCACTTATAAATCTGCTTTTAAGCGTCATATCTTAGAGTAGCATTCGAACAACCCAAAGCTCTATCTTAAGCATGATAAGATAGATGGAAAATATTTTGCCCTTATTGCAATAAGTAATACAATCATTCAAAGGATCTAAAAGTTCATCTATAAAACCATTATGCCAAGAAGTTTGAAGTCATACATCCTGAGACTGGTGAAGTCTTCCTTCAAAAATAAAGCAAAGAGACTCTTTAAAATCCTTGGAACAAAGAGTTAAGAAAGAAAAAAAGCTTATTAAAGCAGTGAGAAACCTTCCAGCTTTTGAGATAGTTAAAATCACTCTGAAGATACGAGCACTAAAGCTTCCAATTTTAAATGTAATTGACCTTAAAGAATGTAAGGAAAGTTATCTTATACTTGAGGACAAGTTTGAGAAAAAGGTCATAACTGATAAGCAGTTCGCCTACAAGATTTATCCATTCAACTACTTTAAATGCGATGACAATTATCAAATGGAATTTGTTAATGAGTACTAAGCTCTTACTAAAGCAAGAGATAGACAGTGCAGATTTATTATTAAGCTCGATGCAATTCTCCGTGCTCAAGATCATGTTGCTTTTCGCCTCCCTCTACTATGGACATACCCTAAAGTGTTCACCTCTTCAATGCCTTTGCAAACATTTGTAAGAATATGGGGTAGCTACTTTGGAATCTTTTAATCTTATTTGTAGTCTCTTAAAGTAATTTAATAAGACTTGGAGCCAGAGAATATTATGCTTGATTCTTCACTTCTCAGAGTAGTAATAATTGATTTCAATAGATCATAAAGAGTTGAAGCTTCAGGACTTGGCAACGTATATGGTACTCCTGGATACTTTCCAGAAAGGGAGGACTGGAGAGATGGTGATATTAAGTGGGATGTATGGGCTCTAGCAACAATTATTGCTGAATGCGATATCCCAAGAAATGATTACTATAGCTGTAAGAGGGAGAAAGATTCAAAGCAGAGAATACACCAATATTTAAACTAGAATAAAAAAAAAGGTAAAATGAAAGATATGCGTGAGTAGATAATCATTAAGCCTAACCATAGAGTGGAGCATACAATTGACTAAATTGTAAGCTGGATAGGAGAAATAAAGTTTAGAAAGTTGCCTCATGATGCAAAAGTATTGTTTGAGTGAATAGTAAAAATAAAGCACCTCTAATACACACTAATATACAATACATTTAAACATTAAACCCCAACATAAACCCTAATAAAGTATGAAATAGTCTAATTTTATCAATCAAAAACTCAATCAAACTACTGAAAGGGTTTTGGGGTTTTGAATGCTCATTACTTTATCCTACACTAGTATTAAGGATTTCATGGATTCGGTCTCATTTGGTGCTGGCAAATATTATATTATTGCTAAAGTATAATTGAATTGGGAAAATTAAATTAATATAATTAAAATAAAACCTAACCTAGACTACCTGGCACTTGCTTGATAGAGAGTTAAAAATTAGCTGGACTTTATCATTGGCGCTCCTATTAGGATCGAGATTAATCGACTTTAATTTTGGGTAATTATATTACTTAAATTGATGACAAAAATAAAGTCGATTAATCTCGATCCTAATAGGAGCGCCAATAATAAAGTCCAGCAAATTTTGAACTCTCTATCAAGCAAGTGTCAAGAAGTCTAGGTTTGGACAAATTTAACTAATATTTATTTGTAATTATATTAATTTAATTTTCCCAATTCAATTATACTTTAGCAATAACTATCTTTAAAATAATATTAAATTGATAAGATTAAAATGCAGTTAATAGTAAAATCAGTTTCCTCGAAATAGAATGAATATCTTTGTCAATAATTTATTTTTATAATAGTCAACAAATTGAAGTGTAAGTGGAAATTAGAATAACCTTATTATATTTGCGAATAAATTTAAATCGCTTTTTTTAAAAATATTTTTACTTTGAAAAGAGCCTAATTAATATAATTAGTTGAGATAACTAGCTTTTAAGATCATCATGAGTTTAGATTTAGTCTTGCTTTTAAATATTTTACCTTTTATATTCAATATGATTTTTCATAATTTAATTAATTTTTACTTTTCTCCCTTTCTTTTCCAACACTTAATAACCTCCTCCATTGATTGATTATCATGCTCATTTTAATCTTGCCATCAAGGTCAACAGTTGCGTTTTCATAGTCATTACTGAAAGATTTAGCTATTCTAAGGAAAATAAATCTCAATTATTTTTAGCAAAAATTGTTGGTTGTATATTAATATGAATTATCAATAACAGATTAAATATCATTATTATCTATAATTCTATTTAGCATTTTCTTTAACATCTTTAATCCTTTGTTCAAGTATTATAATTTAAAAATTAGTGTCATGCTCATTTTCCTTAATGCTAATATATCATCACTGCAATCATTATCTTATTGATTGTCATTTGTCTTAAGAGATTTTACCTATTCTATTGGCTGCTAAATAGCAATAATATATTTGATAATAAGCTCTTGGAATCGTTTCGTGTACATTTGGAAATGGAAAACTGTAAGATTCTTTCTGCTTTTGTTAAGGCAATGGTTCCCATTGTAAAATGGGAGTGCGTCTTCGTTTTGATACATGCTAATTTTGCCCGTTTATTTATTGATATCTTGATCTTTATTTGATGGTTCCAGCATTTTAGTTACTTTGTTCTTATACTGCTTAAAATTAGGCATGATTATTATAAATAGAAAAAGCAGTTATATAACTGCAAATATTTATATTCATTTTACAAGTAAACTTTTCTTTGTAAATATATATGAAAGTGCATACCAATTGTAAAATTACAGATTTAAACTATATTTAATATTTTTTATTTTAAATTTGAGTGGAGTAATCAGTACAAATATAACAAATAGTTTTTAATGGTAAATTCTTTTTATTATGAGAATAAATATCATTATTAGATAAATACATACAAAAAATATTTAAAATGCAACCATAAATATTTAAATTAGATGTTTATTTATTTAAACCTTAAAGTCAATTGTTGAATTAAAATTATCTCGAGGAAAACTCTTTAAATTTTTAAAATAGTAAATATTATATAAAAAACTTTTTTGTGATTAATTATTTATGACTCCTATAATAATTAAATTTTTACTGAATCCTAATGTTTAAAAGATTCCTACTACAAGTCTCTATTTATCTCTCCTTATTCTTTTTACAAATTTCTAATGTTTGCTTGTTTTATTCCTTAGTCTACTTTATTTTTCTCTCACAGATCTATTTTTATCTAGCTAATCTTACAGTATTAATAGTTAATTATAATTTTAACACAATTCTTTTCTTTCTATTTAGTTAACTTAGATAGCATGCCTCTTAATTGGTCTTAAAAGTGGAGAATGTATGACTGTGCTATTGATAGAGCAGTTTATTCCTGAGCTAATAAATATTATAATGAGTCTGTTTATCTTAAAATATATAAACAAGAGTGTCAATAAAAAGTGATTTTACTTTTATATTTTAAGCACATTCATTTTTTCTTTAATTATCATATCTTTTCTATTAATGCATCTTCTTAAACGCCTCTCTCATTTATAAATTATCAAAAAATCATGAGAGATTAGACCAATTGATGTATTTTCATTAAAAGATTTGATATTATTATTATATTACAAGTAGATCCGTGTGAGACTGTAATAAAATCCTTGAAACTGTTTCTGGCCAGCGGTGTTGAAAAAAAACTATTAAATCATTTGTGCAATTAATGAAAGGTAAAAATGACTATTTGTAATTTCATCGTTGTTGCTTGTTATAGGTAGACTAGTTAGCTAATTATAAGCAAAGTTTATATTAAGGGATTAAAACTCATCCAATAGCACCTAAATCAAGCCCTTTATCTGAGATAATGATCAATGCTTGCTATCTTTTGTCATACCTCTGAAATATATAAAAGCTTTGTTAAAATTCAACAGTAGGCTGATCATGCTCTGGATCCCTCTTTTAAGATATGATTTATACCTGTTTTCTCATTAAATAGTAATGTTTATAAATTCTTAGATTAGTCATTAAGAACATATTTATATATATCTTCTCATCTTTAATAGGAGATTAAAAGATTCATTTTTTATGAAAATAAATAATCAAATTATCATAATAATTATCTTTTTTTTTAATTTTAATTTCCTTATAATTGATTTTATTGTATACCTTCCTTTAATTTAATTTTTGCAAGAATGAAATACTTCGATAGTAAAATGTACAAAATAATTGAAATTTTGAACTGCTGACTAGCATAGATAATATATATATGATAAAATAAACTTAGATTTAATTTTTTCTCACAAAATTGCTTCCAATCAACTTGAATGCTATATACAGTGAAGAAACGAGACAAAGTTAAGTTCATTAATAATATTGTGAAAAACAGAGACAAGCAAATTTTAAATATAGAAAATAACTTATATTTCATAAATAGATGCATTAAAACAGAAAAGCAGCCAAAGTCAAAGTAAAATTTAAATTGCAGAAAAATTAGAACTTTTGAAAATTAAGCAATTGATCAATCTTCAGAACTAGTTGAAGAAAAAAGATTAAAAGTAAGAGATATCAAAACATTACTATAATCATAATCAATGAATAATCATCAGAGGAACTCGCACAAGTATATTATAGATTCAAATTGAGAATCAAAATATATTTTCTGAAAAAAAAACTACTAAATATTTAGAATATTCGTTATTCAAATTATAGATAGACTAATGCATCTACCGCAGTAGTTATACTAGATCTATATAAGTATCAAGAAAACTAATCCATATTTAGATAAGTAAATATAAATAAATCATCAAAATATAGCAAATGACTATGAATCAAATACAGTTTGTTGTTTTATTTGTTTTTAAAATTTTCAAATTATAATTGTAAATTAGTATTTTTAATATTATTCAGAAAGCATATATTTTATATTATAATTTGATATATTAAATCTTAATTTGAGTAATTATGCAAAATATATAAATATGAAAGGAATAGACTTAAGCAATTAGTTTATATCATTTCTGTACCATTTTTATTGAGATCTACAATTACCTTAATTATTTTTGTTTTTCTTCTCTTCCTGCAGTTTATTTCTCCCACCACCACTATCCAATCACAATACTGTATGTGTATAAAAGAATATAGATAATTCTGAAGGTAATCTAACAAAAATACAATAATTGCAAAGCCCTTATATTTCATCTATAAAACCTTCATTTTAACTTTAAATAATTAATATAATTTCATCAATTTCTATTATAAATTTTGAATTATATATAATGCAAAATATAAATCATAATATCAAAGTAGTCAAAAAGCCATTATAATTGCTTGGCTTACCATAGTGCAACCAATATCGATTTAAATTCAGTGTCAGCTAAGAAGAAATGCAAATGATTTACTTTATGTATTGTCTTTTGCATATTATATTAATTGTTTAAGACTAAATGGCAATAAGCCAAAATAAATATTATTTGATTTATTTGATAAATAACAAATTAGGAATGTAACTTGTGCATTTTCTGTCTATCTTTTTATCTTAGTGTTTACTCATTTTTATAATTTATCCTACCTCTTTAGCAACTATTTCAATTTAGGTTTGCTGGGAAATCATTTTAATGTAGGAGTATCTGATTCTATTGTTGAGCTGCCTTAAGAAAGGCATAATATTTGCTTATATTATTAGAAATAGATGTCTTGGTCAAGTTCAACAAAGCACAGCAATATAGACAAAAATTAAAAATCTATAAAATAGTGTGCTTTTCTAAATCATGAAATTCATTATAAATATTTATATGGTAAGTTAATATCAAATTCAAGCGTATTTGGAGTATAATTGTAAAGTTAGCAACTTAATATATAAAATATTAACCATTTTTATCAAATTAAGGAAGCATATATATTTACTTTGGTGTTTAATTTATGAAAATTTTAATGATGTCAAGAATATGAAATAAATATTTTTGAAGATAATCTTTTTGTCTTTCTTCAAAATTTTTATGTTTCAGATTTATTTTAGTTTTCTCTCAACATTTCTCCTTTTATATCATAAGGCATCATAAATTTTAGTTAAAATTATTTATTAATTTTACTTATACCATTTTTTAGAATTTTTATATTTAACAATGCTGTTATATTTTTATTTTAAAACTCCTGAGCCTTGCAATTAAGCTATAGGAAAGTGTTTCTAGGATAATATTGCACTTTGTAAAATCTATAATAGGGTTAATATATTTTTTAAACAATTTTCCAGTGCAAATTATTATGGCTTCACAATATGCAACAACCAATTTAATATTAGCTCTATAAAAGTCTAATAGTCTAAATTAATGAATTCAATCCAATAATTAATATGTTAAGTTGAAAAAGTTCTTAATCCAATTTTATTAATCTCAAATTTTGATATATTCAAAAATATTACTACATTTTTTTATAGAAATTTAATAAAAGATTTCGCTGAACGAACTCTGATGAATAGAAATATTCTAAGACCTTAAAAAGGTACAAGATAACTTATATTTATATTCAATAAGTAAGCCAATCAACCTATGCCAACAGATTCCTACATTTATATCCTACCAGACAAAAAAGTATCTTGAAGGTTTTTTTAACATATCCAACAGGGCAAGAAATTAAAAATTCATATAAACAGGCAATATAAAACATTAAAAGCATCTAACAAAAGTCTAACTAAAAGATAGATGTTAGTCACTGCCATAAATCATGAAGAAACAAACTGAGCTCATTCTAAGCATATAGAAATTTGTTGATAAAGTATAAGTCACTGATTAAATTTTATAATTCTTTTATAAAAATGGGAATAAGATAAAGACAAACTAAAAAAAGTGACTATCCTCTAGATTAAATTAAACTTTAGGAACTATAAATTAAAAATGTTACGGCCTTTTCATCCCATATAAATCTTTTTTTAGTTCTCGTTCTCTTCCTCGAACTCCAAACATCCAATCACCTAAATAATATTGGCAACCTTAAAGACTTTACATTAGGCATCAAGATGAAGAATACAGACTTTTATTCTAGAGAAGAAAGTTTTGTAGCCCTGATTGAGCCTTTTACTTTCACCAATAAAATTTCAAAATTTGAATAGAGAATTTCATATAAAGCAGCAAACCTAGCAATTAAATCTCTGGAAAATACAGTAAACTAAATGATTAATAAAGCCGACCTTCAACTTCTCCAACATAATGAGGAATCATAACTTCAATTGAAAGAGGAAAAGAAATAGCCTTTCAACAAGTAAACAAATGATGTTATCATGATTGACAAAATAGAAAACTATTCTCAAAAATGATGAAAAATGTCTGACAAGCATACTTTTTTCTGATCTTTACAGTAGGTAAGATTATGCTAAAATCAATTATGTAAGCTTTATTAATTTAAAAAAAAACTCATCTTAAAAAAAGTGCCATCAATAAATCATGAGTATCTTATGGATGACAAAATAGTAAGTTAACTATGATTGTTAAACAACTAATAATTGAATGGTACTATGTAATTTTAAAGGGTAAATGCCAACACAAACTTACTCCATCAGAAAAAGTAAGTTGTTAATAGTTTCATATACCAAAAAAAGATTTCAAATAGATAAACCTTAACATAAAAATACAAGCTATTTGTTGATGTAAAAAGATTAAAACAACAACTAATTAAGATACCATGGCTTATCTAACCTATATTAATTTCTAGTTCAGATCTCTTAAGAGGAGGTTTTAAGTGAGGAACACTCATAAATTTAAATAATTTTTATGAACTACCTCATTAAAGCAATTGATAAAGAAAGAGATTATAAAAAAACTAAGAAAAGTCTATTCAAAATTTGGCTGCTTTTAAGAAATTATAAGGGTTTAGCCCCAATTTAATCCAATTATTATTAAATTATTATAATAAATAATTTTCAAGAAAAATTTAATTTTATTATTTTTAACTTCAATAACTTTTAATTCAAAAAAAACTAATAAGCTTGCATCCTCAATATTAGCGACGCCGTTAAGATTCAGTTATCAAAATATTGATTTTTTGAAATAAATATTAATACTTTAAATCAAAATTAAAGGCAATTAAAGTTAAAATAATTCTAAGTGCCACATTCTATTGTTTTCAATTATATATTGATTTGTGGCTTTTCTATTATAAGACCACTAAACTCATTAAAGTGTATAATAAATAGTATTGCAATTTTTAATAGACAATAGATTATGCCTAAAACATAACATTTTGTCAACTTTAATTGCACTAAATATATGTTTTTGATTATTTAGTCCCTATTTAATAAATCTATTATTTATAAAAACTTATAACTATCAATAATTTTTTATCGAGTTACTATTTTGTCCTATGATTTGAAAATGAAAATATTTCCTCTCGCTTAAAGCAACGAAAGTTATCTTTTTCAATTAAAAAAAAAAAGATTTCTATATTCGTATAGAAGAAATCAATTCGATAAATATTTTTTAAAAATAAATATCTTTTATCTTTATTTAAAAATTCAAATAAAGCTGCAGTCATTTATACCATTCATTATATAATCATTTTTAGTGTATTTAATAACTCTTTTTTCGAATAAAATCTTTTATTCACGCACTTTCAATTGGCCTTTTAATTTGAAATTATTTTGAAATATAAATATAAAGTTATATTAGACTAAATAAAATTAATTTCAATGCAAGGATTATTCAAATTCTATTTTTCTAACTTGAATATAAATTAGCAAATAGAAATTCTACTAGAATCAATCAAAAATTTAATTCGATAGAATTTCCATTTCTTCCAGGATGAATTTAGCTTAATTTAAAATAAAATGTAAATGAGTTATTCAAGCACATACAATGAAATTTGAAATCACGAGTTTTATTTGAAAATTAATGATGATATGATTGTCAATATAATCTATAGCATTTTTAGAGAGAAATTGAGCCTGAATTACTATTAATCGTAACTCAAAGGTCCACGTCATAATAGCTAAGTAAATCTTACGAGGATAAGGATCATCTTTTCCATCAGGATTGTTCACTGTTCTTAATGAAAATCCTAAAGTTAAGTATACTATATGATAAAATTGTCTGAGAGCTTGTGTTGAAACTTATTTTGGAGGATTAATATTTTAATTAATTTTATTAGCATTTTTCATAATAAAATTATTATTTTAAAATTATAACAATGAATGACAAATTTTAACTGCACAGTTTAAGGTTATATTTTAAGTGAAAGTTCATATCATTTTTATGTTTCTTACTGATAATAATATCAACATTACTTATTAAATATATTGTTTAAGTTTAATTTTCAAAGTTTTCTGGGATTCCTTTACAAGAATGGGTTTTGGTATATTGATGGTAAGCCCTTTGATCATTTAATTTCTAATTCATATCTCACAGCTAAAATATTAAATATTTTTATCATTTTTATCATTTTAAATATCTGGAGCATTTGCTTTTTATATTGATAATTATATTGTTTTCTTTTAATTTTGTGTCACTTTAATAAAAAAGTAATTTTAATAAATATTTAGTAAAAATTGTTTATAAAACCCCATAGATCAATTAAGAAGCGAGGATTGGGGTTAAGAACAATTAGATTAAAAATTAATTATAATTGGCTAATATTATAAATAATTAGGCTAAAATCAAATATACACACTCTGATTGGATTACTTTATAAGGACAATTAATCCAGCCAATAGTTTTAATAATTACCCCAAACATTTTAATTATACTACAATAATAATTAATTCTTAATTTAATTGTTCTTAACTCCAAATCTCATGTCTTTATTGATATATGGGGTTTTATATAGACCCTTCTATTTACTGATAAAAAATAATTTGATATCATTAAATAGGTTAAAAGATAATAGATTAACTGAGGAATGAATAAATATGAATAGATAATAACATCATACTGCAGCATTCTATTCAAATGTATTCAATTAAAATACTATATGCAATGATCTTGCACATTTGGATTTCCTCATTCTCATGAGTCTACTATAAATATCTCATCACAGCGTTATGCCCAATTAATTGAAATTATTAAGGAGGCTTTTCTAAAATAAAATAATTGTTAACTATTAATTTATTGTGATAGCAACTTCTTGCACACTTAAGTTATTCTAAAATCATTACTTTTAATGGAGATTAAAAATAAGATCTCGAAGAAATTTCAGATTTATTAATTAAATATTTCTAATGTATATTTAAATCATTTTATTAAGAATAAAAATGGGAAAGTTCACATTGCCTACCCCCTTTTTGTCCCTATTAATGAATTTTATTTAAATCTAAATTGCGTTAATATTGAACATTTGAACCATCTATTGCATTTTTTTTTGTTAAATAATTTTCCCGATCAGTCTTTCACTAGGAAACAATGAAAGGAATCAAGCAAATCTCTTTAAAATAGTGATATTTCTCTCAATTCAAAATCTCAATTGAGCTCTATCTCAGCAACGAATAATTTTCAATTGATGGTTGTCGCCAGCTTTTGAATGAAATTCATTTTAAAAATAGTAAGCAATAATTTTTATTCATTAAATTTATGTTGAAAAAATTATAGAGTAATATACTGATAGTACCAAGAAGTTTGTGTGGTTGTTGTATTATACAAAATATGATAAAAAAATATCGCACCTTAAATAAGTTAATGTGGTAAAAAAAATCTAGTTCTAAAATAAACCTATCCAGCGTTTCTAAAAATATAAGCTAGCATAACTGAAATAAATACTTTTCTATGGGTTTTCAGGGATGTAAGCAAAGTGAGTTCCCCCGGGTTTCGTCTTTGGAGTAAAATTATTCAAGGAAATTATTATAAAGCATATAAAAAAATAATTTTTGCTTGAATATTTGATTGTAAAGATGAAATCCGAAAAAGTAAACAAGATAAACAATAAGATGAATCAGAAACCAGAAGCACAAAAACTGATTCAAAAAATATTTTATTTTATTAATAAATATTAGAGAAAAAGTGGAGCACAAACCTATTAACTAGATGATAAATAACTAAAACATTTATTAATCATTTTAGTTTAGCATGGAGATAAAATTGAAATAAGCAAGTAAAATTAAGATGAATTATAGCCTAATAAAAATATTTATATCAAGTTTATAGAAACAAATTTATTAAAAAAAGATTCAATTAGATTACTCTTCACAATCTATGAGTAGAAATTGTCAATTTAAAGTTAACTATAAAATAATATTTAATTTTTGTTATTTAAATAATGAAACAATGTACTGAATGAACAGCTACTTCTGATAGTACTTATAAATGTTTTTATTAAGATTTAAATCTTTGAAAAAAATGAATTAATTAAGGATGCTTAATTAACATTGGAGCAAACGTGGCATGACGCCTACAACGCCAAGTGTACTAATATTGACCAGGGCTTTAATTTAATATTTATAGTAGTATTCTTGAAAATTATTTTGGTGCCACCATTTAATGACCGTACTTATTTATTTATATATATTTGTTGGCGACTTAAAATGGGATTTAAAGTCTCTTGAAGAGAAATAAAATAAATTTTATCTTACCATCTTGAAATTTAAGAAAATAATAAATATCAGTATCTATATATATTTTTGTTTAAATATTTACAATGTTATGTTTTATTGATGTTAATTAGGCTTATTTAACCAAAGGGTGTGATAAATTATACTTTAAATATTTTTCAAGAGATTTTGTATCTCATTTTTTACCAAGCAACAAACATTTTTTAAATAAGTATGTGCGATCGTGAGACTAACATCAACTTTTTTTAATTTTAGATGCTTATTCCTTGAGATATTACTATTACTTTTCTTATGATTGAAATGTTGGCAAAAATGGTGAATCTTAAAAAGTACTCTTTAAAAATACACTCCTAAATGCTTCAATTTTTTTTAAAAAAATAATTAAACATTTATACTTTTAATAAATGATTATTGTTTTACATATTTCTTCTAATTATTAGACTATTTAAAATATATTTCCATTTTATCAGCATATAAGAGATCGAATATCTAGAATTTAGAAAAATAATTTGAGAATATTAAGCCAACAAGCGAATTAGAAAGTTTAGAATAATTGACTAAAATTATAAATTTAATAAATAATTTCTTATAAATAAACATTGAGTAATTCGTAGTTCACTCCTAAGAAAATTATCCTGAAGCATGTGTACTTTAATTAGCAATTAATTGAAATCTATAGATATCATAGAATGCTGCAACATTTATTATAGTGCCAGTTCTTTTTTGAAGCGTTCTAGTCTTTATAGTTTTCTATCAATATTTTCTCGTACAAGGGTCCACTTCTGATGCTACATCAATGTCTCTTAACTTTTACCTTCTTCTGCTTTCATTTATGCAAATCATAATTCTAATATGGCATTTCAATTATTATTTTATTATGAATCTCCTTCTAATTCTGGAGTAACTCCTGTAGTATCTCTATTTTTGATTAGGTCCTATTGAATTGATTGATGCTCTACATAGCAATTATAATAGTTGCAGCCAGACACACTTTTGCTGCAGCTGCTTTAACATATACTGTTTTAAGTTTCATTGAGATGTTAAAATTATGATAGCTTTAAAGCTAGATTTTATGTTGATTTAAATTTTTAACTTCGAGAGTCATCGTTTAAAACAGTGTCTCTCGAGGATTTTTTAATTTTTTAAAGCATAAATAAGCCATTGTTAAAAATAATCATATATTACCTTCTCTAATAAAATATTTTTTTTTTTCTTATTTAACTTAATTACATCCTTAAGGATATAGTCATAAATCTGTAAGGATTTTCAGGGTGCCTTATTAGGATTCCTTAATTTAACTTAATGGTAAAAATTGATATTTTAACTTAAGATAGAAAAATGTTCTAATTCTATTAGGAATTATAGTATTTCCTTTTATATATCTAGAAATTTATTTGAAAATATTGAAAAGTATTGACAAAAATCTTTATAAAAAATTTTGATATTTTAAATTCTCGAGAGACACTGTTTTAAACGATGACTCTCGAAGATCATAATAATATGAAGTTTAGATTTAATAATTAAAAACTTAAATATATTTTAATTTAATTTTAATTTTTAA